>JALQSN010000338.1:0-53578 GCA_023690525.1 Holotrichia oblita | reverse complement strand
TTTAAAAGTCCCGAATACATCATATTTTATGTTATATAACAAGGGTATTAAATATGATGGGTATTAAAAATCCGATAGACAAATAACAACTTGAAATGCTCAGTTTAGATAATCTCGTACCAGAGGAACATCTGGTGCGGAAACTTGAAAAATGAATAGATTTAAGGTTTATCCATGAATTGTCATAGACCTTTATTCGCCTTTCGGCAAAGAGAGTATAGACCCTGTAATTTTAGTTAAACTCAACATAATTCAATGTACATTCGGAATACGTTCTATGCGTCAAACAATAAAAGAAATAGAAGTTCATAACGCTTACAGATGGTATATCGGTTATGGATTAATGGAAAAGATCCCGCATTTTTCAACATTTAGCAAAAACGATTCCTGCCGGCTTGATGGTACAGATTTATTCGAGTAGATATTTACTAAGATTATATCAGAAATCATAAAGTATGGCTTTATTGGCGAAGAAAATGTCTTTATTGATGGTTCACACATTAAGGCGAATGCCAATATCATAAGTATCAAAAGCGATAGTCGAAAAGTCAGCGAAGTTCTATGAAGAGGAGTTACAGAAAGAAATAACTAAGATGATGATGACAAAACACTTATCATGCCATATAAACACCCAATGACAAAAAAGGGATTTTTTAAGAAACATGAATTTGCTTATGATGAGTATTACGATTGCTATATCTGTCCTACCCTAATAATGAAGTCTTGAAGTATTCAAAAACGAATCGTGACGGTTACAAGGAATATAAGAGCAATCCTGAAAAGTGTAAAGACTGTCCGTATTTAGAACAATGTACGGAAAGCAAAAATCATGCGAAGCTTGTTGTACGTCATGTATGGGAGGAATATCTTGAAAAAGCTGAGGATATACGCCATACCACAGGCAGCAAAGAACTTTATGCGTTAAGAAGTCAAACCATAGAACGGGTTTTTGCTGATGCTAAAATTACATGGCTTGCATGAATTTAAAGAAACTTGCAAATAGGCTATGGAAGAACGGGCTAACCCCTTTAATTTTCGCTTGCTTTTATCACTATCGGAAGTTTTTGAAAAAAGTTATTACAAAAATGAAATGGCTTCTTGATTTTTACAAGCCAAAAAGCTATATGTCAACAATCTGAGCCAATTCAAATTTTCGAGGTGTCTTTTTGTTGGCTGCCCACTTAAGGGTTATGTTTACAAATAAAAAAGCATAATTATTTTGGATGGGTGTTGTATCAATCATCTCAGATACTCTTTTCAGAGTATGCTGGGAACCATTTCCGAACTTCAAAATAATTATGCATATTGATATTCTACTTAATTAAAATATAATTATGCACCATTGGGTGCACGTCAAATTTGTGGGTAAGACACCAAGACTATATTATAATAGTGGCAATAAAAAATGTTTAGCTACTAATTCAAAATTAACATCAAGCGTGTGTTGATTATCAACAGGTATAATATAAAACCTGTATTGAATAGCTTTTTCCTCAATATATGTTCTCATAACCCTCATCATAGCATTTATATTTTCAGAAATGATATTGGATGTATTTTGAGCTTGCACTTCTTTTGAAATTCTGTTAATTTTACCAATTCATCCTCAAAAAAGTCTTGCTGACTTATTTATAAAGCAAGCATTTGAGATATCGCAGTCATGTAATAAATCCGGCAAAAGACAAATTCCCTCTACTATGACGGTTTCAGATGCATCTAAATTTAAAATATTGTTTTTAATCAAATCAAAGGCTTCCTTGTAAATATCAATCCATATTTTCACACACTCATCCAGAGGTTTTTGAAGAATGCTATATGGTCCCTCGTTACGCAATGCCCAAAGATTAGGATGATTTTCCTTTGTGGCATCAAATTTGCCAAGAAAAACATCATCTGCATGATTTATAATCTGAGTAGCACAAGGAAAGTTGTCATTGGCAAGATTCCATATCCACTTTGCTCCATCGCCTATAACAACCACTTGCCCAGCATAATCAACACCTCGCTTTACAGCCTCTGAATAAAGGAGTTTACCAAAATCATCAAACTGTCCTATTTGTGAAAAATAAGTTGTGCTTTCAGGGTCGCGGATAGGTTTTCCTTCATTGTCCAAACCGCTTTGAGTAAAGATACAACCTGTTTTCATTTCACGAGTTTTGGCGCCTCCGTCAGCTTGTTTCCCTTTTACCCCAGCAAGTTCTTGTTTACGAATCAGTACCCCAGTTCCATCGTACTCAATATACAGAATCTTTGCAGTGGTTTCGGGTTCGCTAGGATTTAATTCCGTTAGTGAGCATGCTATTTCTTCTTGCTTAATCTTTATAATTTTTTCGCCAATGTCTTTGGCAATACGCTCCGCTTCTTTTGCGGATACATCTATGCCACACAGGTATTTTAGGTTAGCAGACGTATCTTTGAATGAATCAGACACAGCAATCTGTGCCGTTACACGCTTTACTGTCTGCATAAATTTTGTTCCGCTGACTTCTAATATATCGTCTTTCGGTATTGCGTGCTCCCCACATTCGCAACCATAATAATTCCGTGAATATTCACAACTTCCCAGAAGCGTGGTGACTTGCTTTTCCTGATGTCCAAGATTTTTCATCTTTTCGCCGCACTTTGGGCATACAGGTGCTTCTTCTGACATTCCGGACAGAAACTTTGACGGCGCAATTCTTCCGCAAATGAGTGCGGCTTCACGGAATGATTCTTCTATTTCGCTCATCGTAATTTCCGCACCGCCGGACACTTTTTCCACCAGCACATCATATATCCGGTTGAGTTCAAGCGTATATTCCCCTGCAATATTTAGTTTTTTTTAATTTCATCTTCCGTCTGCGATAAAGGCGTAATCTTTTCACAAACATCAGCATACTCATCCGATAACTCCCCAAACTTTCTATAATCAGCTGTCTCTTGTCTTATCTGCTCAATATCTTTCTTCTGTACGGACTTAGAAACCGTCTTGCCATTTTCTCCGCTATAAGTGATGTTGTAAAATGGCCCCCCCTTTTGACAGTTCCGTCTTTTAAGGTCGTGTTACAGAAAAACTCATTCAGTGTTCCGCGTCTCATGGTTCCTATTCTAGAAATTTCGTTACTTATTTTTGTCTTTCGTTCGAGTAGTTCAGAAAGTTTTAATGCAATCATTTTTTATACCTCCTATGCAGAGTTCTTTAACTCCGCATAGGATAGCTTGTTTTTTATGATTATATCAATCGTTTTCTGAAATTTTATTTTTGTCAACCATCACTTTTGACGCGCACCCGGTTATGGCGTTCATTTCCCCAAAAACAGAGTGAAGAATAGTCGCCTTTTCATCATCTATTGTGGCGATTTCCATAGGATTGTCCGGGTCTGTCACCGTTTTTATGGTGTAGATCGCCAAAATTTGTTTCCACGCCGCTCGCGCACCCGGCATATCTATAAGGTCGTAGGCGTTCGCGCCGGTAATGCCGTCGATTTCGGCTGTGTACTCCGCGTTAATCTCGGCAATGACAGTGTTTATCGTCTTGCCGCCCTCGCTTGGTTTACTTGAAAAGAAAATGCCGAATATAGAGCCGACAAGCAGGCCAATCATGCAGATGATAAGAATAATAAGCACCGCCACCCAAGGCTTATCCCATAAACGGGTATAAATCGACATGAAAAAACCCAACTGGATTAACTCCAATCAGGCGTGTCGATTTTTGTATTTATCTTTGTTTACATAGATTCATATGTGCTGTTCAGAATAAGTAGCAAGAAACAAGTATCAGACCAGCGCATAAAAAATCCCTCCATTCCAAAAACTCGGAATTGGAGGGCAGGCACGTTAAATCGCCCCGCCAAAACCACGTTTTTTTCTTTGGCGGGAATACCGCCTATTGCTTGTCCAGTCTGCTATGCGGGAAAAGAAAAAGCCGATAATTGTGGATTAACTCACAAATTATCGGCTCTGCGTCTTAGCGTTTGGCTCTATGATAACGGACATTTTCAATTGTTGGAAATTCACCAAGGTTTCTTGTTTACACTTAGGACAGAATAACGGGAATTTTTCGAGTATCGTATCTTCTCGTATTTTTGTTCGAGTTTTATTATTACAGATAGGACATAAGAGCAAATCCCCTTTATTCATAATGATACCTCATATTATTTTTCGATATTTTTTAATTAAATAGATAATAAACAGTAAGCCTATTATAGCAATGCTTCCAATCGTAAAGATTCTTTTAAGTATCCCAGCAATACTTGCTAAAAAGACAGTCCATAATGGCAAATCGGGATAATTATTGAGCATTGTAATAATGCCTACATTTTCTGCCCAGTCAAATAACATTGCCATAACCGATATAAAAAGTATGTATTTATACTGCACCTTTGTAGTAACACGTTTAATCAGTAAGGCAATCCATCCGGCATAGAAAAGCATATAGGTGAATGGGAAAGGGAAATCCAACGGCAAAATATTGATCAGATAAAATGATCTGCCCTCTGTCCCTAATGCGGTCAACATTTGGTATGCTTCTTCCTGTGTATAGCCAAATTCAAAATCAAGAATGTTTGCACCTCCGGTTATTTTCAACAAACCAGCTACCCCAACACCACTAAAGTTTATCAATATATAAAGAGCTACAAACAAAACGGTAAATAGAGCCGCTTTTTTCCACGAGGATTTTTGTATTATTGAACTCAAATATCTGTTCATTTCGCATATCTCCTTTTTACCTTTCATCGTCTATGCTATCATGGAATGCCCCATGTATTTTTTCATATATCATATAAAAGTCGTTTTTAACAGTATCAATATCTAATTGAACGTGTTTACTCCAATCGTCAACAAGACAAGCGAATAAGGCGCAAGGTATAATATTCATAAAAAATTCAGCTACCCAGCGAGAATGGCTTTTCTCATAATCCATTAAGCTCGTACTTCCAGTTGTTTTACTTTCATACTGAAGCAACTTATGAATAACACTAAAAGTTGGAATCGTAGTTTTGTCTTTTTTAAGTGACTCCACTATGATGATTCTTACAAAATCACTATTCGCATATAGGAAGTCAAAGTAATTTTTAATATTTTCTTTTCCGTCTTTAACACTATTTACTTTGAGTAAATCCTCATACTCTGAATAAAACCTCTCTATTATAGCGTTAAGAAGTTCCTCTTTGTTTTTGAAATGATAATAAATTAAAGATTTGGGAACCCCAGTTTGATTAGCTATTTCATCCATACTTGTGGCATCAAAGCCTTTCTAGAAAATAGCATTTTTGCTGTGGTTAAAATAATTTCTTTTTTGCTAGTACGTTTCTTATCCGGCATACACATGCGACCTCCTTATACTGACTATTCAGTATAAATATAAATTATCATAAAATCTAACTAATGTCAAGACGTGAGTTTTACATTATGGCTCGTCTTGTCATCTATATAACTGTGTCGCGTTGGCAAATTCGTCCATTAAAAAATGAACGTGAACCGGCAGCGCCCCGCCGTGCTTGTGGTCTGCGCTGTAAAATAGCTGTTGGAAAAGCTGAGTGTAAAGAATGCTGACAAGGAAATTAAAACTGCTGCCGTTGTCCGGGATAATAACAAACAACGCAGTCTTTTTCTCGCCAAGGCTCTCCAAGTTCAACTCGTCCGTGACGAATAGCGCGGACAGCGATTCAAGATTAAATTTCTTAAGACGCGCCGCCAGCATAATTTGTATGGATTTCAATGTTTTCGCAGAGCCGGAACGATAGTTATGATAATATTTCAGCGCGATATGTTCCGGGTTCTGCATTTCCAAACGGTCAAACAGTTTGTCAAGCGGCGACTGGTAGCCCTCATCTTCCTCGCGCACATCGGCGGATCGGAGCATTTTCATAACCAGCGGAAAATTCTGCTCGTCGGGCGGCGCTTCATATTTGAGGTAGAACACCAACGCCAACAGCAGCATGGATGCCGCCATATCCTAAAATGGGTCTTGGCTTTGTGATCCTTTCAGTGTCCGGTTCCCGTCGGATAACTGCGTCTTGCGGCTCTGCGCGGCGTAGTCGATGACATCGGAAAGCCCCTGTGCCTGCTCTGCCGTCATGCCCCGCTTTTCATAATAGGCGGGATTTTTGGTTTTCTCCGGACTTTCCGCATAGACAACAACCTGACCAATCCAGCCTTTAACCGCCCGGAGGTTGTAGCCACTATTCGGTTTTCCTTTCAACCTTACGGGACAGCATGACGGCGTTAGTTCCGGCACCTTAACCCCGACACTCGTTCGGCAGCTTCGTTGATGGTCAACATTCTGGTTGAATTTGCTTGGTTCATTTCAATTCCTCCTTGTTTTTTAGGTTGATGGTGCTATACTGAATATAGTTATTCGTGACCATAGACGATTACGAGTAATATATATCGTATCAATGTGATCATGAACGACATAAATGCAACGTGTCAAGAGTTTTCAAATAGGTTTTTGTATGAAGCCACCGACAGCCCCAGCAACGAAACTTTAGTTAAATTCGCTAAGTTTTTTGAGGTGAGTACAGATTATTTATTAGGAGATACCACACGAAAAATAGAATTTACAGAGCCGCTTGAAAGTTATGCCGCTTGGCTCCGCAAGGTAGGAATACCTATTTCGGGCGGAAGTAAAACGGGAATGATTGTTACCGAAGTTGCAGATGAGGAATTTTATGAAATATCTGATAATACTGATTTAATAATGCAAATGACAAAAGACCACTTCAAACTGACTGTACGTCAGTTTGGGAAAAAGTGGCCGTTTGATGATGAAAATTCAGATTAAGTGTGAAACCGATAAGCTATTTTGATTATTTCAGAAAGTATCGAATTTGTAGCGTATATGTGAAAGATCATCTTATTTTCGGCATTACTGTCTAATGTGACGGATTTCTGGCTATCGGTAATGAATAATCGAGGTTGGTTTTACTTTGCCTTAATGGGAGTTATGTCGACGCTTTGTATTGCTGGTATTATAGTTTTTATAAGAAACAAAAATAAAAACTATTGGTGGCGATGGTTTTGCATATTCGGCGGTAGGTATGTATTATTTGATTTGTTTGCGATATTGATTGGACTGGATATATGGAAAAACCTTTTATATAAAATGTTTGATGTTACAAGTCAATACTGGAATGTGCTTTGGGGGACATCTATAGGATTAGTTTTGACGTATTTATCGGCTTATCTCCAATAGTTGAAGTGTGTATACGGGCGTTCCAGTTGCAAAAACTACTCCACGCTCCGAACCGTTTAGCTCATTGATGTAATCACATTTTAGCTCTAAGTCAAAAGATTTTTTAGAGCTTGTTTTTGAAAGCCCTGCGATATTACCCATTTTAGTGAACATGAAACGGTTTTTAGACTTGTGTTATCAAGGGTATTTCAAAATATTTAATCAATCTATCCACAACTTATAATCGTTAATCTCAAAAAGTCCCCAAAACTTAAAAAACTTTTTATCGGTATAAAAAATTCTTCTTGCTTTTCAGTAAGATTTTATGATACTATCATATTTAATATGTTGTAAGGAGGCGGAGCAAGTGAACATAGCGTTGATATGTAAAACATGTATATTTCGTGCTATGACCGCATCCGCTTTTTTCGTGTCGGCTTGGGGTAGGGGGAACTATGTCCATTTTTGCCGATGCAAACCTATTATGACATGATTATAAGCCTTATTTGGTGAGCTTATTTTTGAATGTTATGCCCGGGTGTTGTATTTGGCACCCGGGCTTTTTCTATTTCAAATACGAAAAGAGGTAAATATATGAAAAATAAACAATATAACTTAGCAAGTGCCATTCGCTTCTGTTTTAGGTATGCACCGGGGGCGGCATTTGTAAAAATGATAATTGAAATAATCAACGGCGCGTTAATGCCGTTGATGGTTCTCGTTGTCGCTTCGTTCATCAACAATGCAGTTTCTTTCGTAAACGGTGATGGGAAACTCGCCCCAGTTATTATCGCACTTGTACTTATGGCGGCGTATTACGCTTACTCCCAAGCTAATCAAATCATTATCCGTTTAGCTGATAAAGCGCTTGGAAATGCGTTAAGTGAAAAATTACGCCCGCAGTTAGTGCAAAAGCAAGCGCAAACATCATTCGCACTATTAGAAAATCCTGAGACATTGGACTTGATTACCCGTGTATGCGGTAATGTTGAAAAACAACTGGCGGCAATCTTTAACAGCAGTATTAAAATTGTCCGGCTCGTTATTCAAGTGTTTGGATTTATGCTTCTTCTCGTCACGCATATTTGGTGGATTGTACCTTTATTTATCATCAGCACAATTCCGATTATCATTATTGCGCGTCGGGGAGGACGCAAGATTTATGAAATGTTTAGAATTAGCACGAAACTAACCAGACAGCATTATTATCTGTCAAACATTCTTGTTGGAAGGGAAACTGCGGCGGAGCGCACATTGTTCGGTTATGCTAACAATATCAATCGCAAATTTTCCGATACGCATTTGAAACGTAGCAATTTAGTAACAAAAGCACTTGCCGTAGAAGAAACCGCCATAAATGCTTGTGGGCTTATATTAAATGTACTTGTAATCGTTGCGGTTTTCGCACTGCTTCGTCCTGTCGGAAATGGCGAAATGTCGCATGGTTTATATGTTTCTTTGGTCGGCGCGTTAATCGGGCTTGCGAGGATGATAACAAGCGTTCTTGCGAGATTGGTTCGTGATTCCATAGAATACGTCGAGTATATGCAAGAGTTTACCCGGTTTTTCGCTCTGCCTGAAAACGATACGGACAGAAGCGGGAGTGGGTGCGGCGATACTATCTCGTTTGCCAGTTTAGAAATTCGAAATCTACGTTTTCGATACACGCCGGAAAGCCATTATGTTTTGGACGGTGTAAACCTAACCGTTGAAAGTGGCAAGTCGTATTCATTGATTGGTCAAAACGGCGCGGGTAAAAGTACACTTGTTAAAATACTGCTTGGTCTTTACCGTGATTTTGAAGGGGAGATATTGATAAACGGCGTGGATATTTCTGATTACGACACGGACGAACTTCGCCGCCTTTTCTCTATCGTGTATCAGGACTTTGCAAAATACTATATCTCTCTTGGCGATAACATAACGCTGGGAAACGCACATGGTAGCTTCGATGATTCCTTGCGATTGGCAGAACTTGAAGGCGTTGTTGCTAAACTGCCGAAACAAGAAAAAACGCCGCTCGGCAAAATATATGACGACGGCATGGACATATCCGGCGGCGAATGGCAAAAGGTCGCTATTGCCCGTGCTTTATATGCAAATGCTCCGTTTATGATTTTAGATGAACCCACAGCAAGCCTCAGTCCCATGATGGAAAGTAAGTTATATAAACGGTTCGCTGAAATCACAAAAGAAAAAACGTCGTTGTTAATCAGTCACAGACTCGGTTCAACAAAGCTGTCCGATGTTTTATTCGTGCTTGATAACGGAATTATCGCCGAAACAGGGTCGCATGATGAACTCATGACGGCAAACGGTATTTACGTCGAAATGTTCAAAAGTCAAAGGAGCTGGTATGATGAACGCTAAAAAGAGAAAATCATCTTATATAAAAGTAGCGGCGGGTAGTATCGCTAACTGCTGGCGCGCACACCCACCTTTGTTCTTCGGGCTGATGATAGTTTCCGCATTGTTGTGCGCTATTGAAGTCGGCGAAATATTTGCAATGCGTTATCTTTTCGATACAGTCGGGGAGTATATCGGGAAAAATGTAATCCTAAATGACATAATCATGGCGGTAATTCCTATGGCGGTTTTGCTTATAGTAAGTCCGATTATCAATATTTTGGAATGGCTTGGGCAAGGCTACTTTTGGCGCAGAGGCAGCGGTTATTTGATGGCGCGATACCACGAACGCATACAACGTATTCCGTTATTGGATTTTGAAAAATCAGAAACCTTCGACCAAATGAAAAAAGCGCAAATCGGAAGCGAGGACGCTCCTTCGGCAAGCCGATCTATTATCCAATTTGCGTTCCATTTCATCCCATATCTTATATTTACTTCGATATTCCTTGTCAGTGTCAAGCCAATACTACTTATTGCGTTATTTATCATCTTTGCATCGGTAGTGTTCGCCCAAATTTTACGGGCGGGTTTCGTTCACCGTTTTGAAGAAGAAAATGCAGGACTGCGCCGTCAAACGGAATATTTTGAAAACTGTATAACAGGAAAAGAATATATCAAGGAAACCCGTACCCTTGGTGCGGTAGGCTATTTTTTCGAACTGTTTATAGATTCTATGAAGCGCTTCAACAGGGCATCCATAAAAAGCGAACGCAAAATTGCCCGTATCGAGTTGTTGCTTCGATCTGTAAACGTGTTGGGATATACAGGTATACTCGCTTTGTTGGTTTATTATGTAATTGAAGGAACGGTTTCTGTCGGCGCATTCGCGTCCGTTTTCTATTCGGTAGAGCGTATGAGCGGTGTTCTCAAAATGATGGTGGAATATTTTGGCGACGCGCTAAAAGAAATGAGTATGGCTTCTTTCACGCACGAATTTCTAAGCGTTGAAAAAGAAAAAGGAAATACAGCGCCGCTTGATAAGAAAACGGATATTTGTCTTGAGAATATTTCATTCGCTTATCCGGGTAGTAGCGTAAATGTGATTAGCGGTATAAACCTTACTATTAAGCAGGAGGAAACTCTTGCGATTGTCGGTGAAAATGGAGCGGGTAAAACTACGCTTACGAAAATAATAATTGGTCTTTATAATCCGACATCTGGCTTGGTGCGATATGGCTGTGAAGATATTCGCAACTATGTTGCCAAATCGCGGTTCAAGCGCGTATCAAGTGTATTTCAAAACTATGTACGTTATAAACTAACCGCAAGAGAAAATATCGCAATCAGCGATACCGAATCCCACGCCGAAGTGGAGCAAGCAACCCACGAAGCGGGAGTAAAACTTTCGCATCTTCCGAACGGTCTTGACACTATGCTATCCAGAGAGTTTGATGGTACGGAATTATCCGGCGGACAATGGCAGCGTATCGCTATTGCAAGAGGGTTGTACCGTGGACATGATGTGATTGTGCTTGATGAACCGACTGCCGCAATCGACCCTATCGAAGAATCTAATATCTTCCGGCTTTTCAAAGAATCCGCGAAAGGTAAATCTGCAATCTTAGTCACGCATAGGCTCGGTTCTACTAAGATTGCCGACCGTATCTTGCTAATGGAAGATGGTCAAATCAGCGAATTAGGAACGCATGAGCAGTTGATGGAGCAAAACGGAAAATATGCTCAGATGTACAAAGAACAGGCAAGTTGGTACGAGAGATAACTTTATCTTTTTATCAAAAATATTACCGCCACGGAAAATAAATATTAAGAACTCTTTTCTGTGGCGGCGTTTTTTATGAGTGCAAGCGAATGGATTTTGCGAAAGTAGTATATGTGTACATTTTCGCAAAGAGTTTTTGGGGTTACTTGCCGTAGGTGGTGTCTCAAGCCGCCGGCAGGTCGCACGTGCTTTGACCCCACCAACGACAGATAAGGGCCAAGTACATAGAACGTAAAAAATTTTGAAAAATATTTACATTTTGGACATAAAAAAGGCAGGGAACTTTTCTCCCTGCCTCGCGTATTTATTCATACTATTATCTAAAGACTAAAGACGTTAGAGTTTTTGATAAATAGACGGCGAAATCATTTTAAAATCCGTCTTGATGTCCGAAAGCGTTTCAGACATACCTATGACAAGGTATCCGCCGTTTTCCATACAATTATAATACTTTTCAAAAGTTTTTTCCGGGTAGGCATATCAAAAAAAACCATCGCATTACGGCAAAAAACAATATGAAACTTTTTCTTAAACGGAAATACTTCCGACATAAGGTCAAAAAGTTCAAAATGCACTCGCTTGCGTAAAAACTCCTTTTACTTTATATTTACCATCGGATAAAATGTCAAAATACTTCGCAATCCATGCCTGCTTCATGTTGGATAGATGTTCCTCGTCATAGATGCCATGCTTTGCCGCGTCCAGTAAACTTTCGGTTATATCTGTGGCGAGAACTGTCGTTTCCCATTCGGCAATACTGTTGCCGACTAAATCGCTGACAACCATAGCGATGTTGTACGCTTCCTGACCAGAAGAACAGCACGAATCCCATACTCTAAGGTTTTCGGTTCCTATTTTGGAAAGCAATTCTGGAAGGATTTTATCCTCCATTGTTTGTAAATCTTGTGAAAATCCTTCAAAATCAAAACATTTGATATTGCGATACTGCACGTTATTACCTCCTTTTGCAGATAACGTAAGTGTAAAGACGAGAGGATGGAAATATTGAAGCTGAGAACTTGATGTTCTTGCATGAGACGGTGTTACACCATGAAAACTTTTAAACGCCGAACTGAACGCATTTGCAGAATTATAACCGTATTTTACTGCAATATCTATAATCTTTGCATTAGTATCCCGAATATCTGACACCGCTTGCGTCAACCTCCTTTTGCGAATATATTCAGATAACGTCATATCAGTTATAATTGCGAAAATTCTTTGGAACATTCCTTTAGGTATTGCGGACAGCACAGCGATTTTATTTTCGTCTATTTCATCGTCCAGATTATTTTCGATATAATCTAATACCGAGTTCATCCGTTTCAGCCAATCCATTTCTCACTCCCTCCTTTCATGCAATATCATATCAGATTACAAAATGTCTAATCTCATATTTGTTGTTCAAAAAAACATTGATTAATATAAATATCTTTATATTTTATCAGAAAACTTATTATACTTCTACATAAACACGGGGTATGGGGTAAAGTCATACGCTTTTTCGTATCCGTGGCTTTCATAAAGCTCAAAGAATTTATCATGCAGAGTGGAATGAGTGCCGTACCAGTCGTTTTTGTCTTTCATAAATTCCAATACCAACAAGGCTACGGAGTTATTGTTCAACACCTCATCATTCTGACGTTCGTAGTTTTGTTGGTATTCGTCAAGAAAAACCTGCCCCAAACCCTCGCCCAACGCTTCACCAATAGCATAACCCCACGGGGCAAAATCCGCCATACGGGGTAGGTTTTGCAATTTTACTGTGGGGAAGATGGTTATGGCTTTAACCAACGTGTCGAATATCCCGCCCAAAATATCGGGCTTGTCGGCTTCAAAGTTGGTTAAGATTTCCGATAATTCCTTGCATTCGCTGTCCGTTATCCGTAAAAGTTCAATCAGAATAGAGCGGTCAAGTAAATCGGCTCTCGTGGCTACGTTGTGTATGCCGTTGATAATTACGCAGCGTTGAAAAGTTTATTGTCGATATCTGGGAATAGTTCGTTTATCGATATGCCGTATAGACATATCCCGCTTTGCTTTATCAATTTTAACTCGGTTATTATTATATCGCCGCCCGAAAATATAGAAGAAAGTAAATCTTGTGCGTTCTCTCCCCCTAATGAAATCTGCTCATACTGAATAACCCAATAATCGCTGAAATATAAATGTATAGGAGGACGCTGGCATGATAATAAGTTTTCTTTTATTAAGATTATATCAAGCGGACACGGTTTTTTATTTAGTGATAATAAAAAAGAGCTGATGTTAATTTTATCCGATATCGGTAAATCATTATTAATTATTATTACCATATCAATGTCACTGCTTTTTTCATCAAACTCAAGTTGTGTTTTAATATCTGATGAACAGGTTTCGTAATTAGAAAAATTGTTTTTATACATAAAAAAATTTTCTCCGTTTTATAATAACTGAATGTTCTATATTGGCGAAGGATAATTATTCTTCCAAGCCAATATTAATTATTTTTATTTTTCATTGTTTTCACCTCCAGAAGATTATATAAATTATCTACCTATGGCGTAAAGATTTAATATGATACAATTGCATCATATTTTTCAATAAATTAGTAATTTATTGAAGTGTTTCGCTGTTAACTTTGTCGAAAAATGTTACCGTTGTTGTCGTAGGCTTCTGTCAAGCCAAAGACTAAACTTTTTCAATTTATAAAAGCTGCAATCAAATTATTTGCAGCTTTTATAATAGGTTCTTGAAGAGCTATTTAATTCACAGTGGGAGACTAAGGCGTAATGCAAATAATGCTTATACTGTAGGGTTACTCGCTATTTGAACAATCTGTTCTTCACCATATTTTTCAAAATGCTTATAAACTTGCATACCAATCTTCTCAGCAACCTTTTGTGATGGAATATTTCGTACTACAATATGAAAATATCTTAGGATAGTTTAAAATATGGAATGCATACTTTGCAGGCAAGCGCGGCTTCTGTTGCATATCCCTTGTTGCAATATTCCTTGATAATATGAAACCCTATTTCCGACACTGTTTCATCACCTATGTTTTGCATTGTTACGCCACAATCTCCAATAAACACATCGCCTTCTTTTAATATTACAAGCCCATAGTCCACGTTTATATTTTTTATAATTTTCGATATTCCATTGAATCCACTTTTTTACCCTTTTTTCACTAAACGGATCAAGGGAAAATATGAACCTATTAGATGCCTGTGATAAAGAAGAATCTGACTGGCCCCAATATACAAAAGAGGAATTGAATGAGAAAATAGGTAAGATAAAAAATCGCATAGAAGAGCTTCAGTCTATGAAAGAAGAAGAGTATAAAAATAGTACGATTTATGAAACTGATAAAGATGCCCGTATGATGAAAACCAACAACAATGGAACAGATATATGTCATAATGTACGAATAGCAGTTGATAATAAAAATCATCTTGTAGTTGATGATGTAAGGAGCCAACCTATAGACAAAGAGCAGCTACATAATATGGCATTACAGGCAAAACAACAAATCGAAGAAGACAGTTTAACTGTAATAGTTGATAAAGGTTATGATTCAGCAGAACAGTTTTATAAGTGCGTCCAAGACAACAGTTATCCGATAGTATCAAAAGCAAACCATGCGCATATGGCTGCGACAGATGAATATGGGAAAGAAGCATTTCGTTATGATGAAGAAAAACAAGGATGTCCGACTGGAGAACTCTTGCTTCCCCATAAATCTACTCGAAAAAAGATAATAGCTTGAAATATAGAAATGTAAATGCTTGCGCCGCTTGTAACCAAAAAAGAAAAATGCACTGTCAATAAAAAGAGTCGAACAATTAAAGACAGACTCTTTCAAGAATTTGCCCGTGAAGTTGACAAACGTACCAGGGATAATATGGATATAGATCACTTAAGAAAACAAGTGGCAGAGCATCCGTTTGGCACTGTAAAAAGAGCCTTTGGGTTTTCATACTTTCTAACCCGAGGAAACGAAAGTGTGCGGACTGAATCTTTGTTGCACTTTTTAGTGTACAATTTTAAGAGAGTAATAAATATTGTCGGAGCTAAAGAATTAATATCGGCTTCTAAGGGATAAATATATCCTTATTTTATTATTTTTTTGACGATAATTGAAATATAATGATTCTTACGCTCAGAGGATTACATTTGAAAATTGTTTTTACACAACCTCTAGAATAAGGAAAGGTATACTCCTTGCCGTTGTTGAATAAAAGCCTGCAATACAGAATTTCCGATAGATTAGCTCCGAACTCGACATTAAAAAGCCTTTAGCGGAAATATGGCCGTCAAGTTGGGCCTTTGCTTGAAAAGCCTGTTAAAAATATTGGGCATGTCATTCACTTGCTTTTGAAAATAGTTGACTTTGACAAAATATTGAAATACCAGTTTATTTCATTGGTACGGTATGGCATATAAGCACGCGCAAGCATTCCGTTCTTCATTTCCCTATTTGATATATATCCGCCGGGTATCTGCGGTTTAAATGCGCGTTTCAACCCATACGATGATATTTTGTAATTAACGCTTTTGCGCGGGAGGAGCTGTGTTCGGATAAGCGCAAGTAACGCCGCCTTGTCTGTTGCCTCTATAAATAACTCCACTAATTGAGGTATTGTAAGGTATTCATCTTCATATTTCATTTAGTCAACTCCTTTTATCACTAAGTGGTTTCAGGTAGATAAAAAGCCTTGCCTTAATATATAACGTTTTAAACGTTATCCTGGTCAAAAAAAATATAGTCAGCTGGATACCCGTACAACTCTTCTGTTTTTTTGCCATAATAATGTCTGGAACAGTGTTGCCCTTTTCATAATTCTGTAGTGTTGCAACACTTATTTTCAGCCTTTTCGCCGCTTCTTTTTGCGCTAATTTTGCGGTTATCCTTGCTGCCTTTAATGAAATACTAGGATAAGTAACAGACATTTTTAGCCCCTCCTAAATACATTATATAACGCTAAAAGCAAAAATTTTTTAATATATATTGAATTACTTATGCTTTTAGCATATGATACAATAGAGAGGAACGAAAGACATGAAATCAAATGAAGAGGTTATTAGATTAAGAGAAGTTTTTTCGAAAAATTTACGACAGGTGTTAGAACTCAATGATAAAAAGATATCTGAGGTGGCCGCCGAATTAAATGTCCCATATGCAACAATATCCGACTGGGCTAATGGGAAAAAGTATCCAAGAATAGATAAGATTCAGATGTTAGCTGATTATTTTGGTGTCCTAAAATCAGACTTAACAGAGCGAGCTGCTATAAATAAAACAAATGTTATCTTGTTCCAAAGTGGTAAAACAATATCATACGACGATTTACCAACAGAAGGGCAAAAAGAATTGGAATCTTATTTAGAATATTTACGAAAAAAATATAAACAGGAGGAATAGCGGTTAATGGCTCCTAAATAAAAAAAAGAGCAGACGGGTGATATTGTACGCATATTGTAATCGGTTTGGATAATAATGAAAACCTCGCCGTAAGACTATTTATGCCCATACTATTAGAGAATTGGAAGAAAAGGCCGCAGAAATTAGGCGACAATTATTCACTGGAACAATAATAACAAATGAGTCGATTTCTTTTGCAGAATGGGTTGACACATACAAAACAGGCATAGAATACTCAACACTGCGTATGTACAAATTAATAATAAATACCCATCTCGCTCCGCATATCGGACATATGAAGTTAAAGGATATTCGCTCGCACCACATTCAGCGGCTCATTAATGTAAAGTCCGGCACAGGACTTACAGATACAGTGAGAAGGATATTACTAGCCTCGAAACAGATTTTCCAGAAGGCCGTCTATAAAAAACCCTGCTGAAAACATTAAACTTCCTAAGGCAGAGAGAGCCAAAAAAGGAGCATTAACAGGCGCAGAGCAATCATATATAATTTCTGCTGATTTAGACAATAAAAGCCGTGTTTATTTGCTCACCTTATTATATTCGGGATTAAGAAAAAGCGAAGTACTTGCTTTAATGAAGAATGATATAAATTTAAAAGATAAAATGATAGCCGTCAATAAATCTCTAATAACAAAATAATCGTCCACAAATAAAAAATTTGCTAAAATCGAACGCTGGAAATAGACAAATACATATTTCTGACTTATTAGCTAATCAGTTGCAATCATATCTAGCGACCATAAGTTCACTGTATGTATTTCCTGCTGCATCAGTTCAATTACTGTCTGATACTGCATTTACATGGTTTTAGGAACGAATTATTAAAAAGCTGAACGTCGCAGCCGTAGGGAACGGTAATTTAACTGTTTTTAAATGACTATATTTCTAGTAGTCAGAAAGTAGTCAGTGACATTAATCTATAGCTTTGATGGATAACAGCCAGCTCACTCGTAATGAGCAGGCCGTGACATTAGCTGCCTAAAAAGCCCTGTAAACATTGGATTTACAAGGCTTTTTAAAATATCAATGTTATACACTATAGATTATCCAATAAACATTAAAAGATATTATTTGGGTCAATTTTATGCAAGTTATTAATTACACTTGCCTAGATGTTTCAATCACGGGCAGGGCATATCGGTTCCAATTTCAGCTAAAATAAGGATAGCTGTCAAAGGCGTGCCGATACCAGAAATGGTCGCAAGCTCGAGAATCAATTTTTCAATCGCAGTTGTAAAATTATCCAGGTTTTCTATATGCCGCCGAATTAAACTTGACTTGATTGCCTTGACGTATCAATTACAGATGACTACACAAAATTATACTAAACTGTAGATTTATAAATTTTTTCGCTTATACTTTTTATTTAATTTCGGTTTCGTGCGATTTGCTTGAATTTATCTGTTGACAGCATGTCCTCTTTGTGATAGAATAGGTAATGTTGTGAAACGCTATTAGATTTTGTGTGTTCTGTGGGAGCATAGCTCAGCTGGGAGAGCATCTGCCTTACAAGCAGAGGGTCATAGGTTCGAGCCCTATTGTTCCCATTTTATCGAAATTTTATATTTTATGGCGGAATAGCTCAGTTGGCTAGAGCATGCGGTTCATACCCGCAGGGTCGAGGGTTCAAGTCCCCCTTCCGCTATCATAAAACCATTACAAATTCAACGTTTGTAATGGTTTTGTTTTGCCTAGGTTAAAAAATCAGAGGGTCATTACCTAGGTAATAGTTATGTAATTATGATTTATAAAAATCCTACCCAATTTTTGCTGGATAGGATTTCAATTTATAATTTCGCCGCTATTACATCTTGCCATTCGGTTATGCCGTGCAAGTAATTCTTATCCGTTTGTGTTGCTCTTGCTTTAAGCACAGACAAGAATCTATCAGCATGGCGCAGCTCATCGCGAGCGATTTCGTATTCGCCTATATTATAGTACATTTCTGTGTCTGATAATTCATCCTCGATAAGCTCATGAATGGTTTGCCTTTAGGATACGGTATGTGTACCTGTGCGGGCTTTTCTTGCGGCGTTGATATATTTCTTCGCTTGGTTCTTTATGTTCTAAAATCCCAAGGGAAGCATCAAAAAGGATGTAGCTTGCGCCTTTGCTAATTTATCCATATCAATTTTCTGAATCGTCTCGGCGGCGTCCTGTTTTAACTTTTGCTAATCTGTTACGGCCATATTATCAACACCCATTATCCGAGATTAAAATCTATTTTGTCGCCGTCATATCTATGTTCAAAATACTCATGTAAAATCATACTTCAAATCCCAATGTCTTGGCCTGAGTAGCCCCCAAGCTCGAAATGGTCATGCATAAAATAACTTTCAGGATTAAAACTTATTGGCTAATAAATTTTAATTACTATACTGTTATATCAATAACACACTGTTTTTATTTCTATACCGTTAAGGATGAGACGTGTTGATTTTGGCGGCCTGCGGGGTGTTCCCGGTTCTTTTTCTGGAAAGTATTTTTTTATCCTTTTCCATTCTATGTCTGTCTTCTTATACCGCCGCATATGCTTTGCTCCTTATCTTTTAGACAGATTATAACATGATTAGGGCGTGTTGTTCATGTTTTCCTTTTTCAAACACGCCCTAATTAAAAATATACTTCTATCGAGCAAAGTGTTTCACACTGTCCGGTGTTCAGCTTCTCTCTGCTGTTTATGTTTTAATCTAGGACTCGTATAAACGTGATTATGTCCGTATTGCCGGGAACGGTTATCTGGGTAAAGTGGTAAAAACCAGATAATAAAATGGGCTTTGGGTTGTTTATCCGGTAGATGATTTGAAACTTTCGTATTGTTACAATGCTTGACATTCGTACGATTTGTATGATATAGTTTTTTATTACAACAATTTACCTTATGGTGGCAATATGGTTATAAATATAAAAAAATAATTCAGCAGTTCTCCATTTGAGGTACTCCGTTAATTGCTGACACTATCAATTTGTTGAAACAAGTTTTCAGATGCTAGGAGGGAATAATTTTGAGAGAGCAAATATTGAATTTTTTAGAAAGAGATTCACGACTTACCGCGAGAGATTTGGCAGTTATGCTGGGCAGAGATGAAAATGAAATAGCGGAACAGATTGAAACAATGAAAAAAGAAAAAATTATATGCGGTTTTAATACATTAATTAACTGGGACAAAACAAACAAAGAATATGTAACTGCATTGATTGAAGTCAAGGTAACACCTCAAAGAGGAATGGGCTTTGATAAGATTGCCGAAAGGATTTACCGTTTTGACGAAGTCAAATCCGTGTATCTGATGTCGGGTGGCTTTGATCTGACAGTCATAATTGAGGGTAAGACGATCAAGGATGTTGCATATTTTGTTTCCGGCAAGCTTTCTCCATTGGAATCTGTCCTGAGTACAGCTACTCATTTTGTGCTTAAAAAATATAAGGATCATGGTGTAACATTGGAAGACGGCGCTGAAACTGATGAAAGGATGATCGTTTCGCCATGAGTATGACAGAAGTTAAAAGCATGAATATAGATCATTCAACCTATATTAAAAAAAGTTATACATCAGAACGGATAAAGGACATTCCTTTTTCGGGTATCAGGAAATTTTTTGATGTTGCGGCTGAAATTAAGGGAGTAATCTCGTTAGGCGTTGGCGAACCAGACTTTAAAACACCGTGGAATATCCGAGAAGAGGCTATCTATAACTTGGAGAAAGGCAGAACAATCTATTCTTCAAACTCAGGTTTGATGGAGCTGCGGGAACAGATATCATTATATCTGTATAACAGGTATGAGTTGACATATAACCCTAATGATGAAATTATTGTTACAGTAGGAGCAAGCGAAGGAATAGATATTGCTTTGAGAGCGATTATCAACCCCGGCGATGAAGTGCTTCTGCCGGAACCATGTTATGTCTCTTACAAGCCATGTATCATAATGGCGGGGGGGATTCCGGTAACGATCAGCACAAAAGCAGAAAACCAGTTTAGGCTCACTCCTCAAGAGGTTCTTGAACGAATAACGGATAAAACCAAAGTGTTGATTTTATCTTATCCTAATAACCCTACAGGCGCTATCATGGAAAAGTCCGATCTGGAAAAACTTGTTGCCGTATTAAAAAACAGAGATATCGTCGTTATCAGCGATGAAATTTATTCAGAATTGACATATACGCAAAATCGTCATGTTTCGATTGCCTCCTTTCCTGAAATGTATGAAAAGACAATTGTACTTAACGGCTTTTCTAAAGCCTTTGCAATGACCGGCTGGCGTTTGGGCTATGCTGCAGGGCCAAAAGAAATTATCAGCGCAATGCTCAAAATTCACCAGTATGTTATCATGTGTGCGCCGACGACAAGCCAGTATGCGGGCATAGAAGCCCTCAAAAACGGGGCTGAAAGTGTAGAGCTTATGAAAGATGATTTTAACGCAAGACGACGCGTCGTACTCAATGGGTTCAGGGAGATGGGGTTGGATGTGTTTGAGCCTCTGGGCGCTTTCTATCTGTTTCCTTCGATACAGAGTACTGGTCTGAGTTCAGAAGAATTTTGCAACCAGATGTTGTTTGAGGAGAAAGTTGCTGTTGTTCCTGGTACTGCTTTTGGCGAATGCGGGGAAGGTTTTATACGCTGTTCATATGCCTATTCTATTGAAAGTCTGAAAACAGCAATGGAACGAATTAAAGGGTTTGTTGATAAAAGAAAAAAAGCGTAGAGTTTTTGCGAAACGCTGAGTATTAAGCTTTCAATAATAGAAAAATGATGGTAAGAAAGCAGTTTTTAATATCATTTAAAAACGAAATCCTAAGTGATTTAACTTTTTTCGTTTCTGAAATGGTATTTAAAAGCTGCTTTAATTTTAATTATTCTCCGCAGGTATGTATCTTAAAACCTTCGCAAGTCAAAATGCCGATCTAATAAGTAGAATGAGTCCCGCGAAAATAATAAATATTCCAGGTATATTTATTTACTAAAAAATGTCCATCATCTATACTATCTTCGTTTGTTTTTGTATAATCTTCTCTCAAAATCTAATTATTATATATACAACTACCCGCTTGGTTTCGCCTAAACCTCCAGTGCTATTTTCTTCTTCCTATTTTTTAATATCCTTTTTTAAGAATATCTTTTAAGTTATTTTTATAGAGAGGTTTTTATTGACGCCAATTTTCAAATCTTGATTCTTGTTTTATTTTATGGCAGGGTATAATTCGTGAAAACTATTTAGCCAAGGTGAAACACTTGAAGAAAGCTAACAATATACTTCGGCAGCAATATTGTAACAGTTAGAGAGGATAATGCCTCTGGTAGTTCAGTTGATACATAATGCAAGAATATGTTCAAAAGCTGATATCGCAATTACTATCAGGTTAAAGGCAACCATAACAAATATTGCAAGTAAAGGGCCTTGTAGTGAAAATAGGAAACATAGAAGATCTATTGATATTAAACTATTCAAAAAAGTCATGAAAAGCGTTTCAAGAGGGTTGTCAAATGAGAAATAATAGTCATATTTTCAGAAGATTCGATAGTGATTTCATAATCTTTAGAAAGGCAGCTGGAAGTAATGATCTAGTTTTTTCACCTTGCATTTCAGATATTACATTATTTAAAAAAGAAAAGTATGTACAAGTGATGTTCAGGTTCCCGTTTTAAAGTTTTCATATGAATATTATATGCCCAGATTAGTCAGTTCACAGCAAATTACAAAATTACCTATATCTAGGATAATATTAATGCTTGTTCATTTTTTGAAAGCGAATGATGGATATTGCATCAACAAATATTTTTGACGTGCTTATTATGGTTTTTATTCGGCAGATGAGCAAAGTGTCATCAATATGTTTTGGGATACGATCCGCTGGACAAGGCAGACGGGAAAAATATCAGATGACATCAAAAAGGCAGAAATGGAATTCTGGTCAGGATATGACGCTGATATTGTCATAAAAGCATTGGAAAGCCATATAGACCGATATTCTAACATTAAGGAGCATTATACAAGAGGGATCATAAAAAATCTGGCGGCAGCTCAAGGACAGCAAGCAGTTTAATTCTATCGAGATCAATCGATCCAGCCGCAGAGAAAAAAGTCTAAATTTGCAAATTATGAGCAGCGGCAATGGGATTATGACAGCATTGAAAAACTGGCGCATAAAAAATTGCTTGAAGAATAGAGGAATATCATAAAAGAGTAAGACAAATAAAGGAGGAAAAGACTTTATGAAAGCATTAATCGCAATTGACCCGGGACATGGCATGAACACGGGTGGCAAGCAAACGCCGAAGTTTTCGGACGGTACAATTATGAAGGAACGCGAATTTAACAAGGCGGTAGCAGGATATTTACAGTCGTTATTGGAGGAAAGCGGTTTTGATGTATTGAACGTTGTAGAATCAGATGTAGACGTTCCACTTGCGGGACTGCTACAGCAAATAAATAATAGCTCAATTAAAAATTAACCGCCCTGCTGATTTTTATCTGTCGATCCATGCGAACGCCAGTGGCGACGGGAATAGCTTTAATGACGCGAATGGTGTAGAAACGTTTATTTATACGAAGATACCAAGCGGCTCCAAAACTGAAGCATGGGCGGGAGTTATACATAATAGGTTGGTTTTTGCCACGGGCCGGAAAAACAGGGGCTTGAAGCGTGAAGATCTTTACGTACTGCGGAAAACTGCTATGCCTGCCGCGCTGGTGGAATGGGGCTTTATTTTATACAAGCCGGGAAGAAGCGGAGCTGCTCCGAAGCGATCAGTACCGCCGTAAGGTTCAAAATATAGCTATGCCGGAAAACTAGGAACATAGTATAGCAATAGGGGTTGTGGCGGCAGCGAATCAGCAGGCAACGATCCCCGCCTGACAGCGGGAGGTGTTTGAAAAGGCTGTGGCCAAGGCGTGATTCATACGCCGGAAAGCTAGGAACACAGGCTTATGCTTACACCTACAATCGGAGAAGTTTTCGCGCTCAATGAAGCTTATGGGAAAGCGGTGATTCAAGATGTGATTCAAGCTATCACACAGGCTAAGTGAAGCAGGGTAGAAATCTCATGGATATAAACAGCATGATTACAAAAGAAGACTTAAGAAAGTCATACAATTTATTGTGTATAACTATTTCATATTACAGAGGGCAGATTGGCGTAGCCTGAAAGTTAGGGAGTATCTGAGAGGCCGAAAATTCCTTTTTTATGTAGATTTTGAAAATATTATAAAGCTATATTACCGGCAATCAGCTCAGTCGTTATGTTGAGCTAAAGGTCATTACCAAAACCGAAAGAATGAGATAACGGCTTTTGTGGGGGGGCTATTGCGGGAATGGCATTAGCGTAGGTGGTGGGGCGTGGGTGCTGTTCTTTAAGGAAAAACATGCCGACATGGAGGTTTATAATGACATTAACAGCCAGATGGTGAACCTGTTCCGCTGTGTAAAGTTTCATCCGGAAGCAATTAGTCAGGAAATGGATTATCTTTTGAACTCACGGGAAATCTTTAACTGCTTTAAAAACCTTGATTTGCTGGGCTTAACCGATATTCAGAAGGCAGCGCGGTATTTGTACCTGATCAGAGCGTCTTATGGAGCAAAGCTCAGTACATTCGGCGCAAGAGCGCGGCACATCAGCCACTTGGATGAATTCAAGGACATACAAAAACGGCTTGAACGGGTTGTTATTGAAAATAAGAGCTATGACGCGATTATCAAGCAGTATGACGGCAAAGAAACCTTGTTTTATTGTGATCCGCCCTATTACGGAGCGGAGCAGTTTTACAATACCGGAAGCTTTGTTTTTGACGAGGAGCAGCATATAGCTTTGAGGGATTTGTTAGTTGGAATAAAAGGAAAGGTGATTCTTTCATATAATGATTGTTCCTTTATCAGGGGAATCTATAGTGGAATGCATATGGAGAGTATCAGCAGGCAGAATAACCTTGCTTCACGGCATGAGGCAGGTAAAGGCTATCAGGAATTGATTATTAAGAATTTCTAAGGGTTTTCTTCTTTAAAGAAAAATAACGATTTTCGCAAAGATAGCGGCTAATTAACTTTTATATCACAAAAAATGCTAATATGTTCTTAAAAATTATTTTTTAGGAGGGTATATGGCATGGTAATAATAAAACCTTATAATTTGATTGAAAGCCGTGGATGGACACAAAGACACCTCCACTATAAAACGGGCATAAGAGAATCTACTATCAGCGATATGTGTAATAATAACAGTAAAATGTTGGGCATAGAAAGCCTCAATCAAATATGCAAGGCTCTAAACTGTAAAATAGAAGATATTATCGAATATATGCCGGGATTAAATCTTAGTTAATTTTGGTTTATTCGAATTTACATAAAAGTAAAAAGAGAAAGCGGAGATTATTTTAATTCGCTTTCTTTTTTTGTCCCTGAAATCTCTGACGAAAAAATTAATGAAATTATTTTTGGTATTTTTTTCAATTGCCTGCGACAATCGTAATTTATAAATATTTTTTAAAGAAATTTTCACATGAAAAGTTTTGCCAAGTTATACGTTCGCATACAACACGTATTCGCTGATAACAATCAATCGCAAATTAAATATCTGTTTGAGTTATTGGATACGCATGGTAAGGCGTTCACCTACCCTATTAAAATAACGATACCAGAAAGGGATAAAGAAGCGTTAATAAAATCATTCAACACAAAGCTTTACAGCGAGGATTTTAATAAAAATTTCAAATGGTGCATAGAAAAATCTGTACAGGAGTATTACGGGCAGTTTATTAAGAATTTTCAAAAGACACAGCAAAATATTCAAAATAAAAATGCCTTGACGGAAGAAAGTTTCAAAAAAACTGTTTCTGAATGTGTCGGTTATGTTTTATGCCAATGTTTCAGCATTGAAGTGGATTTTTAAGCTGTTTCTTTCAAAAGGCTTGATTGATATATACGTTATTAAGACTTTTGACTTAACTTGGATTTTGCTTATTGCTTTCAATATTTGAATATGCTAAAATTAGTTTAGTGAATTGTGTGCCTAAGTTTTATTATCGGTTGCACAGTGTTTTTGTTAGTGTGTTAGAAAATTTATATGATGTGCACCATTAATTATAATTTGATGGAAAGCCTTCATACGATTTTAGATGAGATGCTCAAAAGCATCTTTTTTATTTTATGCTTGACAATATTTTACAAGTGTAATATGATATTGATGTAATATAATATAAGAAGCTGTATTCAATAACGGCGAAGCAATGTGTGCAAATGAGAAATCATAAACACGTTTTCAGCATAAACAGTTTTGATTTCAAAGTCTTTTGATAGCCTGGGAGAGTTATCACTCCAAGCAAAGGTGCGTTCCACGACCCAGCGTTTAGGCAAAACTTCAAACTCCGGTTTAATCCGCTTTGATATATCAACTACTAAACCAAGTTGCTCGGAAACATCTTCTTCAAAAGAATTTCGATAACCGGCATCTCCGCAAAACCTCTGAATTGTTGGATATTTTTCAAATGCAGATTTCGCTGGGTTTATGCCGGATTTTGTGTCGTGGACATTTGCGGCATGAACAGTGATAGCAAGTAGATTTTCCATTGTATCCACTACGATATGTCGCTTGCGCCCTTTGATTTTTTTACCGCCATCAATGCCGCTATCTTCACAAGCCGATGTTGTTTTTACGCTTTTGGAGTCGATAATGCCGTAGGTTCGAACCCGTTTGCGGTTCCCACCTTCCCTTGTTTTTTTACCAACAGTGCCATTCCTGGTTCCCTCTTTCCAGATTTAACTGCCCGGCCATAAAATGACCAAACCCCAGTATATGCCGGAAAATCATTCCCCAAAAGCCCCCACTGACATCCTGTTCTCACCAATTACAAGACTGCATTTATTAAATCTCCCTTAGAGTGCTCTGACAAATCCTGCCCTTTGTTACTTTTGAAAACTGGTTCATTCATTATCCATTGCTTATCTGTTAAGTCTGTGCTTTATCCCATCTTTTTCCCCTCGTCTGGAATTATTATAGCTCATTTGTGACTTTTATTGATTACAGGTTCTTAGCAAAGCTGAGAGAAAAATCATTATTTTTTTGCACTTTGAAGTCTCACTTTTCTACCTCACATAAAAAAATTATTTCGCCATATCGTCCTATTATGCAAAAGGAGAATAAGCGTAAGAATATCTTTATGTTCACTCTTTTACTAATGCTATCTTAAAGATTATATATCCGTTATCTGGGCATGATAATTTCGTTTTATAATAAGGATTTTCTTCAAAATTAAATGTTATCCTGAATGTAGTGTTGTCTGCATCGGGAAGATTATTGCGTAAGCACCGCCGCAAAACGGTTGATAGGTGTATTCAAACCTTCGCAAGTTATAATGTCACCTTTCTTATATCGACACAAACAATGACCATTTACTTTTTCAACTTCTATTTCAAATTTTTTCGCCATGTGTGATTCTCCTCGTATAATATGTTTTAGAGTACAGACAAATGATGTCGAAAACGCTGGGACATATTTTATAAATTAATAAAGCAACTAGCGAAACCGAAAACAATTGGTGCAGGGCTTTGTGAAGCGGTTTTCTTCACAAAGCCCTTGGCTACCGCCTTTGATCTTTTTCAAACTCGTTAACCAAGCGTATCAGTTTAGTTCTGTTCTTAATTGTGAAAGCTAAAATTGTTTTAAAATATTACCCCAATGAATGTTTATAAAGGATTACTCAGTGCAAAAATATTCCTAACAGGATATCGCGAAGGTCACGTCTTGATTCTCCTGCGAAACCATTCGGTTATTGCTTAAAAAGCTTGATGCCTGACTTAAACATTACATTCTGCTTACCAGATGTTGTGTCCTTTTAAGTGGCTTCCAGCAAAGCTTACACTTAAAGGTGAATGCTTATGGTGCGAGGTTGCAGTTAGTGTTTAAGATTGGGATAATCCTTTAACATATTTTTGTTTAAAATAAAGAATAGAACGGTGGTAATATAATGAAGAAAATAGATTTTCTTTCTACCTTATTTGTTGGTATTGATGTAAGTTCTACTGATAATGTTGTTTGTGTTATTGACTTTCATACAAATAAACATCTCAAATTTTCCGTAAGCAACAATCAACCCGGAGCATATGAACTCTCCCAAAAGCTTGCTGCATTTCTTTTGAAAAACAAGCAATTCTCTAGAGTTATGATTGTTTTGGAATCAACATCGTTTTATAGTACACATATTGCAACTTATCTTTCTTCTACTGAAGAGCTGTTGCCTTTTAACACTTATGTGTATTGCTTAAATCCTAAGACGATTGCCAATTACAAAAAATCTTTCATTGATCCTGACAAAATCGATCCTGATGATGTTTTCTTAATTGCCGATTTCGCCAGAGTTGGGCGTGTTACAAATGAACCTTGGCGTGGTTCTCAGTTCCTTGCACTTCAAAGGCTTACTCGCCATAGATTACATCTTGTCGAGTCCATTACTCGTGAAAAAACATATATGGTATCCAATATGTTTTTGAAATTCAACGAGTTAACTATACTTCCGGACGAAGAAAAACCCTTTTCAGATAACTTTGGCGCTACTGCTTCTGCTATTTTGACTGAGTTCTTTCCACTGAGGATATTGTTTCTATGTCCATCGATGAACTTGTTCAGTTCATTTGTGACAAAGGTAAGAACAATTTCACTGATCCTCTGAATACTGCTGCTTTGTTAAAGCAAGCAGCCAAAAACTCTTACAAGCTTGATAAATGCCTTTATGAACCTCTTACTGTTTCTATTGCTTCATCATTTAACTGCATTCAGGCTTTTGAAACTGAAATCAAAAGGCTTGATCAAGCCAAGCTATTGAAAAAGCTATTAAAGGCTTAAATACTAATGAGTATCAATCTCTTTTGTCTATTCCCGGCATTGGCCCTGTTTACGCTGGTGGTATTTTGGCCGAAATCGGTTCTATTAAAGCTTTTCACTCTCATGAGGCCCTTGCTAAATATGCTGGCCTTGTTTGGAAACAGAACCAGTCCGGGAATTTTAAAGCTGAAGACACCAGAATATCTAAGGCTGGCAATCGCTATTTACCATACTATCTCATTGAAGCAGCCAATAGTGTTAAAAAAATAGTGTTAAAAATCATGCTCATGATTATAACTCTTTTTATCGCAAAAAATTTGGTGAAGTTAAAACTCATCAACACAAACTCAGATGTATGCGCTGAATATTTATAGTTTACTGCGTTGTGGAAAATGCTTATACTGTTCCGTGTTAAACTTTAGTTATTTATTTCCTTTGGGGCAACCACCGCTGTATTTGATACATACGGCAGTTTTAATGCCACAGTTCCGTTTTCTGCAATATATATTTCTTTACATTTTATTCTAATTAAACTATTTGTGATATTATTTTTTACGTTATCGTAATCTATTTGTTTCATCGGATATAACGCTATTCCGGCATCTATGCAATAATAAATCCCAATATTTCCACTGTCATAATGTCTATGATGACCTACTTGAACTATATCAGATTTTAAATACCCACCGTAACGTGATACTAAAATTGTAGTTTCTTCTGCACAGGCATCAGCAAGAAATAAAGTTTTACAATTATCAACATCCATCATTATAATAGCACTGGAATCATTATATCTATTTAATCTGTTTGGATAAATATCTTCATGTGTCGCCAAAACATCAAATTCTAAATTACGAACGAAAAACTTCTGCCCGGTATGTAGTTTTACAACAGGAATATTTTTATGTTTTTCAATTAACTCATCAAACTCCTTCATTGTCTGTTTATCCGATTCGCTCCAACTTTCAGAGCCTGGTACTGTAAGCGTCGGAAAATTATAATAAAGGCACTCAATACGACAGTCGGTAAATCCCGATTCTAAAAAACTCATGAACATGGATATGTGGTCTTGATGCGCATGGCTGAAAAACCAACCTGAAATTACGATATCCTGCCCGTCAGGAGTTAATTTATGCAAAAAATGATATAGACGATTGTGGTCGTCAGCAGAATTCATGTGTGCGCTATCTATAATAAAAAAGCTGAAATCCGCGCACTGGACTACATAACACATGCCACAATCAATATTCCGGTAGTCAAGTTCAATCTGATGAAGCGTCGTGTCGCATTTTTTATTAACAAGTTCTTGCTTTAGGCTATGCAAAGTTAAATTTTTATCAGCAATAATCCTTGTAATCCGGCTATCTGCCGTAAAATAAACGTGTACTTTAATTACGTCATTTATATAAGTTGCGGAAAAATTATCCCGAATATAATTACTGTCATATAAAGAAAAACCTACTTCTACAAGCTTGGACAAATAATCATCATATTCTTTTTTAGTCGTATCTGTAATACGAGCCATAAAACTGCCGTTATTACAGTCAAAGATTTCAGTTTTATCACTATCTCTATATTTTGGCAGAATATCTAATATATTTTCCATTATGCTCCTCACTCCTAATATAAATTTTCTGCACTATACATTATAGCATGATTAATCTAAAAAGGCTATCGGCATATGCATGTCGACAGCCTAAACACTTTGATTAGTCAAGGTGTTTTTTGTATTAAAATAAAAATAGAAAGAAGGAAAATATATTGTATTCTTTAAAAAATAATAAAAGTTGTATCCTGCCTGAACAATACCTAAGTTACCCTATTGTAATCAAAGGACGTTCCCCCTCTTACGGCTGAGGAATAAGAGTAGACCTAATGATGTTGTTTGAAAGGGGTACACCTGAAGAAATGCGTAATAGAGATTTTTCGAACGTAACCATTTTGGAAATAGTGAAAACTGATAAAGCTACAAAACAACCACTTGCAGGAACAAAATTCAGAGTATGGAAAACAATGCAGAAAAACTACCTTGTGCGTTATGCTGACGATTTTGTTATTGTCACTAACAGTAGAAAACACGCTGTATGGTGGAAACAGCACATTCAGAAATTTTTGTAGCAAAAAGTGTTATTGTTTAATCGTGAAATGAAATCTATTCCCAATAATCGGATCGGTGATACATTCCATAAACCTTATCAACAGTAAAATTCGTGGAATAATCAACTATTACACGAATTGCAGAACCCATCCTCAATAAATTACAACTAACACCGGACTATGCTATAATATCTCAATGATAGTCATTGGAGATGATATTAGATGAGATACAGCACAGATTTAACGGATAAACAATGGGCGATAGTGAGAGAAATTGTAGGGAAGGAAAAACGCGGCAAGCACTTTGTAAAGCACAGTAAACGCGAACTTATCAATGCTGTTTTATATCTCAATAAAACAGGCTGCCAATGGGCGCTCTTGCCTAAAGACTTTCGGCCATACAAAACTGTTTCGTCATTTTACCATCGAGCCAAGCAATCAGGGCTATGGGAAAAAATCATGTCTGCCCTCGTTAAAAAAAATCAGGAAAAAAGCAGGGCGTAAACCTGCGCCTTCCTACGCCATTATAGATTCGCAAAGCGTGAAAACCATGTATGCGTCTGATGAAAGAGGTTTTGATGGCGGCAAGAAGATAAAGGGCAGAAAACGTCATACCGTGACAGATACCATGGGCAATCTTCTTGCTGTAAAAGTTCATGCGGCAAATATCCACGATACTGTGGCAGGTGAGGAAGTTTTTAAGACCGCTTTTGCAAAATATCCATCTATCAAGGGTTGTACCGCTGACGCAGGTTATCGCAAGACTTTCGTAAATGCCCTAAAAATAATGGGTATCCCTGTTGACATTATCGAAAAAATTATGCCCAAGGGGTGGGCGGTATTACCCATTCGCTGGATAGTGGAACGAACCTTTGGTTGGGCGTGCCACTCCCGCAGGCTCTCTAAAGATTACGAGATTTCATGCGTGTCGGCTCAGAATATGTTTATGATTTCTCATATCGCTACGTTGCTTAGGCGTTTTTGAGGATGGGTTCGCACATGGGTAAGATTATGTCCCAAGAAAAGTAGTAAACGCCATGTGCGAATACGCAGAAACGCATGATAGCAACTTAACTTCCGAAACAATCGGAAACGGTACAATGTCATAACATTATGCAGGAAAAGATTTATTTCAGGTATTTTCAAAAGAATTAGCGGTGTATAAAAGATTGAGAACTTTGTAAATTCGCCGTATTAGCGATTAGCAGGAACAATTCCGCAGGATATTAATATTACAGTGACTTATGCATAAACTTTTTCATCTTTGCGCATAATTGTACTGACAGTGCAATGCATTAGTTGTATAATTGTATAAAGGAGATGATAATATGGCTACAGCAAATGTTACTATACGTATGGACGAGAACTTAAAAAAGCAAGCAGAGAAGCTATTTGATGAAATGGGTATGAACATGACAACGGCATTTACCATTTTTGCGAAAACGGTTGTAAGACAAGGTAAAATCCCTTTTGAAATAGCTGTTGACCCGTTTTACAGCGAAGCGAATCAAGCACATTTAAAGAGAGTCATTGACGAAATAGAATCAGGAAAAGCAAAATTTGTTGTTAAGACAATGGAAGAATTAGAGGCAATGGAAAATGAATAAGCCATTTTTGTTTGAGCAGGAGGCCTGGGAAGATTATCTTTATTGGCAGATGCAAGATAAAAACACTGAAAAAGGTAAATCAACTATTGCAAGACATTGCCCAAAACGGATACACAGGAATCGGCAAGCCGGAGCCACTAAAGTATGATAAGTCAGGGTACTGGAACCGCAGCATAGACGACGTAAACCGGTATCACTTACAAGATAATCGACCAAGTAATCATAATTGCTGCTTGCCGTTCGCACTATAATGATAAGTAATAAAAAAGGATGCTTCAAGACGGAGCGTCCTTTTTTATGCGTTCTGGATTGTCGGAGCGACCACGGAGATACTCAATACGTCTAAGTAATTCATCCGCTGTAAAAGGTTCATTTGTCCGGCATAAAAGATAATCCGTTGTACAATCAAAATAGTCAGCGAGTTTTTCTAATACTTTAACAGTTGGGTTTGTCTTGCCCCATTCTATACGCTGATAATGCTGAACAGTAACTTCAAGATAATTGGCAATATCTTGTTGAGTGTTATCAGCAGCTTTACGTAAATCAGTTATTCTATTGGCAAAAGAGGCCATAAAAATTCCTCCAAAAATTATTTTAAAGAAAGATATTGACAGGTATTTATAACTATGATACCATTAACAAAACATATAATATTGCAATATCATAATACCACATCTCGCAATAGCGGACAATACCCAATTTTAAAAAATCCTATCTTCTGGTGTTCTCGTCTACAAGCCTAACGCCAAAAACGCAATAAAAAAACACTTCACATCCGACCAAAGATAGTGAGCATTTTCCGATACACCAACCAAGCGCAAGGAGTTCTATGGCAAAAAAACCATGATGAGGTACAGAAAAAGCTAATGGCGGCGTTAAATGAAATAAATAACGGTACTTATGTTGAGTCATCTAAAATGACAGTGGCTCGATGGATGGATATCTGGATGAAGGAATATAAGAAAAATTCAGTTCGGCCTAGCACATATTTAAAACTAAATGCTCATAAACAATATCACATTATGCACGAGATTGTGTGAAAACAATTTTCAAATGTAACCCTCTAGCGTAAAAATCATTATATTTCAATTATCGTCAAAAAAATAATAAAATAAGGATATATTTATCCCTTAGAAATCAATATTAATTCTTTAGCCCCGACAATATTTATTACTCTCTTAAAATTGTATACTAAAAAATGCAACAAAGATTCTGGAGTAGTATCATAATAGTTATCCTATCAAACTCAAGGAAATGGGAATAATAACCATAAGACTCGAGGAAAAATGAAGACGGTATCATACGAAAAAGAATTCAAAGGGCAAGCAGTAAAAATGGCGTCAGAAATAGGCGCGGTAAAAACGGCGAAGGACTTAGGAGGATCAAGTAAACGCGTTGTATAATACATGGATTAGCGACTCTAAGGCACATGAGGAACAGGCACATGTAGGCAGTGGAAACAGACGGCAAAATACGAATCATGATGAAAGGGCAAAGCGAACTAAGCGGAGAAAGCGAATCAGATCCTAAAGGATGGGCAGGGGTTTTTCGCCGTGAGCCAAAAGAAGTAAGCAAAAGCGAGTCGTTCGGGTATATACATGCAAACCGTAATAAATATGGGCTATGTATATGTGTGCAGTTTTAGAGATGACGGGGCAGGGATATAACAGGGTTAGCTCAAAGGGAACGCCATATAAACACGAAGCTCTTTTGGCACAGATACGGGAGAGCCTCGCAGAAGATGACGAAAACAATGATAATTATAGCGTATACCGAATATTCCTTGCGCTTCGCAATAATAGGGGCTATACGGGGAGTTATTCCACCGTTTGCGGGGTTTGCGGTGAAAATGGAATAACCCTTCCGAAGAAATGTAAACATAACAGCTTAGCAGAAGCCGACAAGAAATCCAAAAAGAATGAAAACCGCATAAAGCAAGACTTTTCCGCCGAAAAGCCCAACGAGAAATGGTCAAGCGACATCACGGAAGTACCCTGCCCTGCTTCGATGGAAAGCTTTATGTATCGCCTGTTTTTGATTGTTTTGACGGGGAGCGATTGTCGGTCTTGGAATGGATGACAATATGCGAAAAGAACTATGCATAGCGGCATTTGAGCAAGCCTGCCGTCGGCAGAACGCTTACGGTATGATTTTCCACTCAGACCGTGGCCGTCAGTATACAAGTGGTGATTTTCATGTTTCCCTTGCCAAACATGGTGTAATCCAGAGCATGTCCGGCACAGGCAGATACTACCATAACGTCAGAATGGAGAGTTTTTTCGCTACACTAAAGAAAGAGAAGCTGTACCGCATTAAAACTGAAAACTTGCCAATGGAGACAGTTAAAAGCATTATTTGGAGATATATCGAAAGCTACTACAACCACCGGAGACTCTACACAACTAACAACGGCTACCCACCGCTTGTTTATAGAAATATGTATTACACCCGACAACAATCAGCAGCGTAAAATCAGGGGCTCTGCCCCTCTGGCGGCATAGCCGCCATTCATCCCGAGGTTTTTTCGCTTAGGCATTACCCGGTTGATTTAAGCGGACGACGCTTTACCGCCCGCCTAACAGTATAAAACCTCAGCAAGCGTAGTGGCTGTATCTCTGCGTTGCCACATCTTATGTTGCAAATTTATTATTAACGATTTTGTTGGAATTATTTCCTTGTGTTTATTTTGGTCAACTAATATTGACAGCTCCAGGAATATTTGCCTAGACAGCAGGTTGGAACTCTCCAATAACCGAACTGAGCGAAGCATTAAGCCGTTTGTCATAGGCAGAAAAAAATGGTTGTTTGCGGATTCTCAGAAAGGCGTTTTTGCCAGTTCGGTCATCTGCTCAATTATTGAAACGGCCAAGGAAAATGACCTCAAGCCCTTTGAATAGCTGTGTTTCCTGCTGAACCAACTCCCTAATGCCTCTTCTAACATAATCAATGCTTTCCTGCTTTGGAGTGACCTTGCTCAAAACAAATGCAAGGTGAGAAAAGTTTGACGTTTACGATTATGGGACAAAATACTAGTCTTACTTGTAAAAAAGTGATGGAAAAAGCGGGCAGAGCTGCTGATCCCAGTTATAGATGAATAGGCCAGCCATGTTAAGGAGCACAGTGTAATCGTCACTGGTGAATTGGTTACCGGGGTCAGAATTGATAATTTGGGGCTTGCCGTACTGTTCTATAGTATACTTCCACTTAGTAAGTTTGTTTTTCAAGTTCTTGTATTAATTTTTTTATCATCTTTTCTTCATTGGGTTTAAGATCTTCCAAATATTCTAATATCTTCTTATTTGTTATTTTATTATTAGTTAGCACGTACCTAATGACAAGTTTTAAAATGGCATTAGAAACATCTGCTAACTTTCTGAAACCATCATATAATCCAGCTTCATTAGATATATAGTTTTTTTTCTTCAAAAAAACAATTCTCTCTAGCATAAATTTTTTATGCTCATGAAACAAGTGAAAACTTCTAATATCAATTTCTAATTTATTCGTGCGATCCAACATATTTTTAAAATAATCGTATATACCCAAATCAAAATATTCAATGGTATCATTGCATGCTTCATAATGATTTATTATATTAAAATGTTTTAGATATGTATCTTTAAATTCATAACTCTGAAGATAAAAATATAAATCAGTAACAAGATGCTCCTTATTAAAATGATAATCTCTATAGTTTACTTGCTTTATAACAGTTATATCTTTTCCTTTATTATTTGAAAGAAGGCTGTTTTCTTTAAACCATTTATTATATGAATCTTCCACTTGCGAAAACTTATATTCGTCAGTATGATATTTCCCATTTAGTATATTGTCATTTATATAAAAGATTTTTTTCTCGAGATCATATCCATAAAATAACGTAAGATGCAAAAAGTCCTCCTTTTGATATTGTTTAGCTGTTTCAATAAAATATCTATTTATCATAACTGCTGTAAAATAATCATAGTTAATATTATAAATTATGGTTTCAACTATAGAATTGTTAAATTTATCTTTTATAATGTTTTCACTTATCTTTAAGTAATCCACTGTAGGAACGATATAATCTATGTTCAGATGCTCTTGATATGCAGTGAAGTAGTTACCAGAAATATTATTCTTTGTGACATATATGTGATTAAAATTACTAAAAGCCCAATCTAAGCTTTTTTCATTTTGTAAGTCAATAACCGAAAATAAATTTCCATATTCTGGATACGTTGTAAGTAATGGTTGGTTCAAAAAAAGTTTTTTAATCATATATTGAATCCCTTCATAATTTTTCATGTTATTATGCTATAATCCATAAATTTATTATCTGAATTATTTATAATAACATTTTTATCTTTCTATATTATTAGCAGTTACCGTTCAGTTTTTTATATGAAATATGCCTAAGAAGCGACAAAAAGTCAAAAATAATTTCATATGTCTTTAACTTTTTTAATCAACAACAATGTATAATTTGTATTGTGTTCGTTGTAGTGAAAAGCTAACCACATAGAGTTTCTCAACAAAACATGATACATTATTCTGTTAATATATTATGGCGATAATGTTCAATTAACGCAATTGAGCGATAATATGAGATTTTTAGTTAATGATAAATCTTCTTCCTTTAAAGACTTTGTATTATTTATTATCTTTTTTATTAATGATTTATTATTTGACTGACAAAATTTAAGATAGAGCATTTTATTAGTCATAGCCATCATAAGACTCTTTTCATATCCAGAGTATAAATAGTTAAACTCTGAATCAGATAAAAAACTATGTTTATTTAAGTACTTGAGTCTTTTCAGCATTATCTTATTTCGATCACAGTAGATAGAAAATTTATGTATTGATCCTAAATTACTATTTTCGGACTTATACGTTTTTAATAAAAATTCTATATACTTATCATATATATCAATACCATAATAAAAATTACGATTTGAGAAGAATGTTAAGTAGGATTTATTGTGTTCAGAAATATTTACATAATCATCTAAAAAACGAATCATTCTTTCTAAATTAAACATAAATCCGCAATTACGATTAAGTTTTGGAAATGAAATCCCATAATCATAAAAGACCTTTTCTTCAGGTAATTCATGGTTTCTTATGAAGCTGTCATACGCCAAAATTACTTCACAAAATGGTACTTCGAAAGTTATATATTTATCTTGGCAGTAATCTCGTAAATAAAATATTTCCTTTATTCTATCATAGCCAATGATTAGAGGACAATGTTTGAAGTAATCCATTTTTATACTATATGCAGTTATTTTTGAACAGTCAATATTAATAAAAATGTAAAAATCTTGATCTATTTTATTAATTAAATAGTCTACTAATGTAACTTTATAAAATGAAAAACTATCGCATGGCTCTCTGTAGATATCTAAAAAAGGACAGTGCTTATTGGTTCCAATCAAACAAAATTCGGTATTCGAGATTGATTCATAGTTTGTAAAATTATAGAACATAGGGCTAATATCGGTATACGATAGCTCGTAACTCATCAAGAATTGAATATAATTTTCAGAAACCCACCCCCATGCTTCATCGGTTGTTAATATAATTGAAAGAACATGAGTATATTCATCACTTGTTATTATCGGGAGATCATTACAGACATTAAGTAACTTCTTTTCCATACGGATAATTCTCCTTTACGAAGATCATATAATAGGCGATTTCCAATTTAAAAAAGCTGATAAATACGCAAGAACATTAGTTACAATTGGAAATCGCCTAGAAGATCTTATAATCCTGTTAGAACAAAACCTTTATTGCAATGATAGACAACCTTGCATTTTTGCTTGGTCTGGTATTTAGCAGTAAAATCGATAGTGATATGATTCTCTCCAATTTCTTGAATTCTCTCATATCTTAAATGTATGGATATTCTCCAAGTTGCTTTGCACTTGTGTTGAACATTATCCTGTTAATGCACAGTAAGATAATAATTAAAAGTTTTAATGGTTATACTGTCAGAAAAGCATAAGCAATTTTCTCGCTATAAGGCATGGAGCCATTTAAAAGCACTGTAGATTATTTCTAGTTTTGCTTATCAAAAATTTATATCTTGGCATATTCATATCCCACTCCTTCACGATTTATTAAATTACCGACCTGCATTCTGGAAAAGGCACTGACTGCAATACCAAATGCTACAGATAGATTTAAAGAATCTATATCGTTTGAATGTTTAATATACACACTTCGTCCATATTCTAAAAATTCATCTGGCAAACTAGTTGTCTCATTTCTAAAAACAAGAGAAAATCGCTTATCCGATATTATTTTTATCTCACTTAATTTATGACTACCGCTGAACATAAAAGGACAGCTTGTATAATTTGGAAATTGTAACATGTATTTCTCATAGGATGAATAATAAACCTTAAATGAAATAAAGCACCATCGAGGCCCTGATTATCTTTGGGTCAAAAATATCTAAGCCTAGTTTTATAATGACAACATCATGGAAGTCAAATCCTATGCTTGTGCGAATGTTAGTGCCTAGATTCCCGATATCACTTGGGTTTATAAAAACCACACGAGAAGATTTTACGCATATTTCCGTCTTATATTTTCTAAAAATGCCCAGTACAAACGTGCTCTCTTTAATTGATAGCCGATTAAAAATTTTAAGATTTATTTTATAAGGTAGATTATGATGGTTACATATATCAAAAATATTTTGCCCTGATCTTGCTTCATATTCTGGATGTAGGTAGATCATAAAAATGCTATCGGGTCTTTTGGCAATCAACTCTGGAGTTGTCAATATTAGTTGACCAAAATAAACACAAGGAAATAATTCCAACAAAATCGTTAATAATAAATTTGTAGCATAAGATGTGGCAACGCAGAGGTACAGCCACTACGCTTGCTGAGGCTTTACGGTTAGGCGGGCGGTAAAGCGCCGTCCGCTTAAATCAACCGGTAATGCCTAAGCGAAAAAACCTCGGGGTGAATGGCGGCTATGCCGTCAGAGGGGCAGAGTCCTTGATTTTACGCTGCTGATTGTTGTCGGGTGTAATACATATTTCTATAAACAAGCGGGGTGGGTAGCCGTTGTTAGTTGTGTAGAGTCTCCGATGGTTGTAGTAGCTTTTGATATATCTCCAAATAATGCTTTTAACTGTCTCCATTGGCAAGTTTTCAGTTTTAATACGGTACAGCTTCTCTTTCTTTAATGTAGCGAAAAAACTCTCCATTCTGGCGTTATGGTAGCATTTCCAAACGTGGCTCATCTTCGCTCCGCAAAACAGGATATGAAGTCATCCGTTTCGTGAAACTGGCAAAACCAAAAGAAGATACTGCTGTTTATGACTTCTTGTTGAAAAAAGAAGCCGAAGGAAAGCCGCTTCGTGTTGCCAAAATTGCAGCGCTGAATAAGTTCTTGAGAATCTATTATGCCAGGTAAAGAGGCTTTATAGCTAATTGCTCCAGTTTTAAGTCCTAAGTCAGCAGCAAAAGTGACTGGCTTTTTTGTGATGCTTAAATTTATGCTTTTTGGGTGTTACCTGAGCAAAAATCTATAGAACTTGAAGTTAAGCAGTGAGGGGTCGGCTTGTTATACTATAACGAGAAGGGGTGGCTGATACTTCAGTTTTCATGCTTCCCATCCGCCCCTTCACAATTTCCATAAACAAGCCAATTTCAAAATGTCAAGGGTGTTTTTTCCCTTGATATTTTGAAATCTGAACGGAACATTTGCCACCTTTTTCATACATGTTTTTTAAAAACGTGCTTGACTTTTATTAGCAGGATTCTCTATGTTAAATAAGCATAGCACTAAACTGCTACGCAGTGGCACAGTGCCAGGAAGCAAATGCTGAACACCTAAATTGCTGCAAGGGGGCAGTTTTTCTTTATAAAATCCTGTAAAATATAGATATGCCAATAAAACGGCAAATTATATTTTAAGGAGAACAACCATGACTAACGAAGAGATTATATGCAAGACAAAGGAAGAATTCAAGCTACGAGGGAGGTCTATCAAAAAATACGGAAGAAGAATATCTTGGCGTATTACAACGCTTTTTACGATAGTATGACAACCGACCTCTTGAATCAATGGGAGAAAATGAAATACGTCACTTCTTACTCTATTTAATTGATTCTCAAAAATCTTCCGGTACAGTCAATATTCATAACAGTGCTTTAAGATTCATTTGCGGAGTTATCCTCGAAAGAAACATCAATTGTCGGTTGATACCAAGACAACACCAATATCGTGAATTTCCGGACATTATGAGTAAAGAAGAAATCCAGATGTTCTTTAGCGTAATCGATAATCTGCGTGACAAAACAATGTTTGAAATAATTTATGGTGCGGGATTACGCATATCAGAAATTGTGAAACTTCGGGTTCAAGATATAGATAGCAAACAAATGCGAATTTATATCCAAAAAGGTAAAGGGAGCAAGGATAGATATACACTTCTATCACAGAGAAATCTTGAACTATTGCGAGAATACTGGAAGGAATACCGTCCAAACCATCCCGATGGGTTTCTGTTTTATGCCAGATCAAAAGACAAACATATCATGACGACGCGTACCGTAACCAGCGCATTTCGCAAATATAGAAAACAAGCCGGTCTTTCTGATATCTATACATCTCACACTTTGAGACATTGCTTTGCAACACACTTATTGGAAGCAGGTATGGATATTTACCGTATAAAAGAATTGCTCGGACATACTTTTATACAGACCGCTTCTTTTTATCTGCATTTGCAAAACATTCAGGACGATGTTAAAAGTCCGCTGGATACCTTAAATGCTTGAGGTACAGGATATTTTTGAGGCTTATGCGGACAAATACCGCCAAAATCATAAGCTGTCTATGGTTCAGCATAAAGTTATAAACGCTATCATGAACTGTCGTACGTCAAAACTCGGCGGTCATATTGATCCCTGCTGTGGTGACACAAGCATTTCTTACAACTCCTGCCGAAATCGTCATTGCCCCAAGTGCCAAACCCTTTCCAAAGAACGCTGGATTGATGCAAGAAAGGCAGACCTTTTAAATGTCGGATATTTTCACGTTGTGTTTACTCTCACTCAAGAACTTAATTCAACTATTTACGCAAACCAAAAGGAGTTGTACGGATTACTATTTCGTTGCGTATCTGAAACTTTACAAGAGCTTTCATCTGATAAAAAATATCTTGGCGCAAGTATAGGCTTTACTGCTGTTTTACATATATGGGGGCAAAATCTCTGCTTTCATCCGCATATTCACTGCATTGTACCTACTGGTGGGTTAAATGCTTTGGGTCAGTGGGTTCATTCCAAAAAGAAATTTTACTTACCAGTAAAAGTGCTGTCGAAAAAATTTCGAGGTAAGTTTTTAGCTCTGTTAAAGCAGCAAAAATTAGATATTTGGCAGGATTTGCTAAACAACTGTTATAACAAGGAATGGGTTGTGTATTGCAAACCTCCCTTTAAAACCGCTGCAAGTGTTGTGGAATATCTCGGCCGCTATACTCATCGTGTTGCTATCTCCAACAATAGGCTACTTAAATTGAAAAACACGCAAGTAACCTTCAAATGGCGTGATTACAAGGACGGCAGCCGATGGAAAGAAATGTCGGTTTCAGCCGAAGAATTTATCCGTCGGTTCTTGATGCATGTTTTACCGCCGGGGTTTATGAAAATTCGACATTTCGGATTTTTTTCGACTAGGGGTAAACAAATAAAGCTCCCGCTTTGTAAAAAGCTTACAGGCACATCGCTTCTCAGAAAAGCAAAGATATCAATTGAAACACTACTGGCTAAAATTCTTGGTAGAAATCCATCTGTTTGTAAAAAGTGCGCCTACAATGGTCTACTGAGAACAGACCTTCCGCCACCAATTCTTGCTTACTAAATAAGCTCATCTAAAGGCTTAAACAAATCCCAAAGCTGTGTTTGAAATTGTGTTAATGGCGTTAAGGATTCTGCAAGCAGACTAGTAAACTGACCTAGTGTTTGGGACATATTTTGTATACCCGCCTCAAAAGATTCCACATTTTTTTCTAAGAAATCCTTATCCTGAGTAAGGTTGATGGCTTCATTTACTGCTTTTAGTAGCTTATTTAGAACTTCCAAGGATTGTGTATAATCGATATGTGTGAATAATTTGCTATGCGCTACCTTATTGCGTTGAACTCGAATAAAATTTATATCATCCTCAATTGATGCTAACGTAATTTTGTCTTTGAAAAGACGTTCCCAGTCACTTTTGACTCCAATATTCCGGGTAAAATCGCGAAGTTCCTCATCCGAAATTAATGACAAATTATTGTGGTTTGAAAGAAAATTATCTCTTTCCATCTCATCTACTCTAGTCCACATTTGTGTAAACAATATAGCTTGTAAATCGCTATAGTCAAGAGCGTAGAAAAATTCTTTCAAATATTGTTCTTCTTTATATTTTCTTGCTCTAATATTTCTTTTTGTCTTATCTGATACTTCCTTGTGAATCGTTTTCTCGTAATACTCCTTGCCATAATTTAAAATATAAATGTTAAAAAGTAGCCTTCTAAACAATCTTTCAAAATGAGCAAACTTTGAAAATATTTTATTACAATAAAATTCAGAAACTGCGTCGTATGCTGTAATGATAATATAATGCTCTTCTATTCTATTTGCTGTATTAAATAATTGAGAATTAATAGCTTCCAAGGCTTTTGTACATTGCATTTTTGTATTTCCATTAACTTCAATATTTAAATAACTGCTACTTTGAACATCAAAAACCTCAAGAATAACATCAATTTTATGTTTATTCATAGGAAGCTGAAATGACACTATATGCCGAAAAAGCTCAGATTGCTCTTTCCATTCATTAGGTTCTATATTAAATGCACTATTAAGCAGGGAACGAAGTCTAATAGGTAAATTCAAACGAATCATATGATTTCCTTTTTCATCAATCTCATCTGTTGATTTACTTTTTGAACTCTCCTTTTGAAGGAGAATATAATTGTTCTGCATTTTCATATCTACACTCCATAATTGACTATACAGTATAGCCGAAGATTGCTATTATCTATGAAATAAGCCAGACTGTGTAAAAACAAAAATCAAATAGCAATATGAACAAAAAAATGCATTTTTTGTAAAAGCAGATGACCCTGCCCGATCGATAAACGTGATTATTTCGTTGGATAGGCGACAGGAGTAAAGCCTTTGCCCTACAAAATCTTTGCTTGTTTTATGCGTTTTGCCATTGTCGTTTCGTTTTTACACAGTCTCAAGCATAATGGACAACTCTGACTTCTAAAAGAGATTCATTATTTTGTAACAGAGTAGCTGGTAACTAAACACTTAGAATTTTTATATGTACGTATGTTTTCGCTTAAATTGAGATTTTTCATTCAAATATTTCTTAATGAGAGCTTCATGCTCTCTTCTGTAAAAAATCCTTTCATGTGCTCTATATATATTCACCTGATTTATACAGTGTACATATTCCAGATTACTAATAGGCAGCAATCTATTTCTAAACCTTTTTAATCTCTCATATTCATGAGATTCTCTACGCATAAGAAGAATTGTGGCTATTGGCGAAATTGGATAATACAATTCTAATCGATCATTTAAAAGGGTATTTCAATACCACCATCTGGATTATCATAAAAACGTGGTATCCTAAATATTGGATTATCGGAAGTAATAAAAGGTACATCGGTTAAATTTTTAAGTAAAATATCCAATGAGATTCATCTAGAAAACTGATGTAAGCCGTAATGTTTTCATTATCGAACAAATATTCTATATGAACAATTTTATCATTAATAGAATGTTTAGGTTTATAAGGAAAATTAAGGCACGTTTCATAAAATTCAGCAAGTTGTAATAAAAAATTGTCGTACATATTGTGAAGCGCTTCTCTAAACTTGTTAGTTCTAAACATCTGTACACACATAAAAATGATAAGTCTGCTCGTTCTGAACCATTAATAATTAGGAGCATGATATAAATTAGATATATTTGAACATGTGCCTCTTAATTTCTTTAAAATAGGAGCATTTTTACTTTCTAATTCTTCAAGAGGCATGTCAAAAACCTGTTCTTCTCTTGTTGCAATATTTGTATCTGGATCATAAAAATAGCGAGACTCTGCTATATCAGTAATATTTGTTGGAAAGAATTTATCTAAGGTTTTATCATAGCAAGCTATCTCACCATCTTCTGAAAATGCTTTTAGATAGCTTTGAGGGATATAATGTTGTTTTGTAACTTTATCCATCTTTGGCACCCTTATTTCTTAAAGTTTAATATTCGTCGCTTAATATAATATCAACAGATGCTCTATTAGATATGATATATAGCTTATTTTTTCGCCTGAATCTTGGTTGATTCACAAGGGCGAAGTTCGCAATAGCCTGGCTATAACCGACCGCTTCATCACCATCCAAGCCAGGCTGTGTGAAAACGATAAAACTCGGGATAGCACGTAATAAAAACCTTGATTTTACGGAATTCATTTTATGCCAATATTTAAAAATTAAGCGTTTTTACACAGCCTGATAAATTACACATCGTTTTCTTTTCAAGTAATATCAATGCTTGAGACTGTGTAAAAACGAAACTCTGGCTTATTATCAACATAGTAAGAGTATATAATTCTATTGCTATACTTCAAGGATATACGTGTATTCGGGATAAATAATATCCGTACCGCGCTTGCTAAAGCTGCCTATATCTTTCCATACGCGAAAACCCAGTTTTTTCAAAACAGCATTTGATGCAGCATTATCTTTTGCTACAGCCGCCGTAAAGGATATAACGCCTTTTTCTCTTCCCAATTCAATTAGCTTTTGAAGAATTTCCGTTGCGTATCCCTGCCTCCAATACTTTTTATGTACGGCATATCCAAAATCCCATCGTCTTCCATTATTCATTGGAACAATACTGCAAGTACCCAGAAAATCCCTTGTGGCTTTGTGAAACGCAACCATAGGATACCAGCCGTCGTCGTTCTCTATCCCAACGGCAAAATTCAACGTAGCTTCATCTGCTTTATCCCTTGGCGGATCAGACATATATTTTCCCATCTCATCATCTAGCCAAATATCTAAACAAGCAGGGCCGTCCGACTCACGCGTACTACGAATTAATAATCGCTTGGTTTCAAATTCTGGCATTTGCATATTCTGTGCTCCCTTGCTCAATATTCTAATTTAAGATTATATAAATAATGCACATACATAATTGATACCTTTGTTTTCTAAGTTTAGTGTAGCATAATCAACACTAGCATGCAATAAGTGAATAAATATTAATCCACATTCATTTATAAATATAAAGTTTGCTTCTGTCGATAATCTAAGGCGGCCAGGAAAGAGCCGCCTTTATTGATTGTAATTGAAAGCCTGTATTTATGGATTAGAGAATCGGCCTTTTATTTCCCCAGCTGAATATCATAAAAATATAATCCGCTGCTGGCGCGAAGCGTCTTGTTGATGCTGATGATCCTGGTATAATCCGTGAACTGATCCGCAATCTTTTTACCCTCGTACACGGTTATTTTAGAAACCGTCTCCAGGATTTTACTTTCCAACTCCACAAGATCAAGTTTGTCTTGTGTTGTAGATTGCAGCACCAGCACGGTTTCCAGTGCGTCGTTGTAATTCCTCAGGCTCTCCTGTACGGTGTCCACAGCTAGGCTTGTGCCTTCCTTAAATTTGATTGTAAACATACTCATTCCTCCCGGCTAATGATTTTAAATATTCGGTTTCCTGTTCCCCTATGATTTCACACGCCCATTCATCGGGCACATGGTTGACAAATACATCATTTGACTCTAACTTTTTATAATACTGATTCCAGAAATAAACGTTTGCCAAGGCTCTTGCCTTATGCATCACATAGATATATGTAACTCTTTTGTCAATACTGCCCATTTCCTGATAATTATACGTCGAACACCAGCTACAACATTCGGCAATCAGGCAGTGAAAGCATTCATCTGTGGACTGTGTGCGCCTGTCCACGCATTTCATGCAGTGGATACAGTCCTTTTCTGCCTGTTTTTGCACGATACCGTCATACACATTGCATATGATCAATGGCGGTATCTCTTTTCCTAAACTGGACGGCATATACCGGATACAGGGGTAAATATTACCTGTATGGTCTACTGATACGTCACGAATACGCGGTATATACTCCGCAACCGCATTTTCAGCAATTTCATGTAAGCGTTTGTTATGCGGATATACTCGCGTTCAAGGTTCTGCGGATAGTGTGGAAGTATCGTACTGGTAATGTGTTGTTTCCTGCCGAACTTCTTTTTTATCGCCGCCCAAATCGCTTGTTGCATTGATTGACTGTCAACTCCGCACCTCCTTTCCGACAAACAAAAAACGCCGCTTCTTTCGGAGTGACGTCTGTATTCTTAATTTGATTATCAGCTACAAAGAAAAATGTAAAATACGATATATTGCTTTGAAGTTGTGCATTTCACACTATCCTTACTTTCCTTTCAATTTTTCCAACAACTCGTTAGGCGAAATAAGTTTAACAGGGAAGTCGCCCGCAGAAACAATTCATCGCGAGTGACTATATATTCTGCGCCGAATTTTTCGGCACAGACAACTACAAGTGCGTCCTTGAAGTCGCCTATTGGTAAATTTCAAAGCCTTTACACAATCATCCTTGGTTACTGACACCACTTCGTATTTCTCCAACAAATACGAAAGTGCATTATGCGCTGTTTGTAAATCTCTTGCTTTGCTGAATAAATAGAAAATATCTGTCGTTGTGTTCGCGGTGAAACCGCAAGTCAACTCGTCATTTTGTGAATATTGCAAAATTTCTTTTGCCGCTATGTCAAACGGACTGCGGTCTTGGAGTGCATCCATTATGATATTAGTGTCGAGTAATATTGTCATTTTGACAACCTCTCCATTCTAACATCGTCGAGGTCAACATCACTCGGAAGCATACCGAACAGTTGCTCTATCGAGGTTATTTTGTCGGGGATTTCCTTTTTGTACCAAGGTTCTTTATCAAAGCGGATAATCTTCGCGACAGGTTTTCCATATTTAGTAATGATGATATCTTCTGTTTCGGCAAGGTCAACATATTTACCAACATTGAGTTTGAGGTCTGACAATGCGATTTGCATGATTAACAACTCCTATTTAATTATTTTGTATAAATATATTATATCAAACAGGTGCTGTTTTAGATATTTGTTTTAGTCAAGTCTGTCGGTTCATCTTCCCAACCGGACATCAAGTCACCCTCCGGCACGTCGTCAAGTAGTTTTTCAATGTCAAACTCCTTGTCCTCCGCAAGCCCTTTCCGTATCTCCGAGGGGTCTAATGCCCCCATATCAACGTATATCTGCGGCATCTGCGCTTTCATCTGTGAGGTTGTGGCGCGGGTTTGCTCCGTATCGGTCAAGCTCCACAAAGGATTGAACTTTATCTTGACTGTCGGTTTTTCGTCAATATCTCCTTTTGCGTGTGCTGCTATGAAAATAATCTCTGACAGATATTTGAGATTACCGTACAGCATTATCCGCTGTAATTGTTCGCACAGGTTGTAGAAGTTCTCGAGGTCGCTTTGCCCGGTGCTATAAAACCTGCTCTTACTCATTCCCAGATCTGCTATTATTCTTTCACGGCTTGGAAATGCTGTCCGGCCTGCTCCGGCGTAACTGCAAAAGTAAGCATATATTGCTTTGGCTTCCACAGTAAGCCATTTATCCTGCATGACGAGCTTTGGTATCATACTGAAGCCCTTCTCGTTTATGCCCTGTACTTGGAGAATAAGCCCAAGCTTAAGAAATCTAATCAAGTATGTAAATGCTATTGGGTATGAGTTGACGGTGCAACCAAAGCAATAATTTACAGGTATAAAAAGGCATTCCAAAACAGGAGTGTCTTTTTGATTTGCAGGGCTTTTATAATCAATAACTATACCCACTCATATACCCAAGAGAAAAAATAATTATAAAAAAGGGTGAAAAATATGAAACGAAGTAAAAAGTCAAACCTAAAGAAATGGCGTAAAATAAAGCGTTTGGATAAACCATAGAAAAGTATGTAAATGCACTAAGAAATCTACCTTATACCTACCGAAAGTACATTTTAGTAAAAATAAGTTCAGAATTGCGATATTAGACGTGCATTGATGCGCCAGAGATTGTGCAAACAACCGCCACAGTCAGTACATTATTTTAATAGATTTTAAAGGGGAATAACAATTATGTCAAGTAAAAAACTAACAAAACTTCAGAAAAATATATTAGATTGTCTTGCAAAGAACATGACCACTAAGGAAATTATGCAAGAACTAAATTGTTCCGAAAGTAGTGTTAAGCAAGTCAGAGCCAACGAAGGACTAAATAAATTACATGGACAGGATTTTGAGTCAAAATTTATATCAGTCGTTTCAAAAGCAATTGATAAGACCGAAGAAGCAATGCAAAATACAAATTTACGTCCAGATGAAATTATCGTTCTTAGCAGAACATTAATTGATTTTAAAAAAATAAAAGAAGAGGTCAAACCCAGAGAAGATATCAACATCAACATTCGCTATGTTTAAAAATATTTTGCAAAGGGAGTGACCTTTTTTGGTTAATTTAGACTATAATTCAGTTTTTGAAAAAGCAAATAAAACAAAAAAGCGTTACTGTATTCTGATGGGGGGAGCCGGAAGTGGTAAAAGCGTTAATACCGCACAGGATTATATTTTAAAGCTATCTAGCGCAGAATATAGCGGTTGTTCTCTACTCGTTGTCCGTGCATCCGAAGCCAGCCACTTGAACAGCACTTTTGCAGAGCTGCAACGAGCTATTTTTGGTTTGGAGCTTTCTAAATTTTGGAAAATAAGGTCAAATCCTATACAGATGAAAAATATTGTCACAAACAACTATATTCTATTCCGCGGCTGCAACGATTTAAAAGCGATTGAGCGTTTAAAATCCGTAACCGTCCCCAAAGGTAAACTTATCTGGCACAATTATTCAAGCCCAACACCGTCGTTCACCGGTTCGCCTGTGAGATACGCCCAAAATTTATCCCTCGGTACTACTATTCGTTTTCCGTGTTGGAATTTAGGACACTTAGCGCTTCTTATAAGCTCGTAAGCCTTGTCGTGACTGAATCCGGTTATCTCCATAACGTGACACGCCTGTAGCATGATTGGGTAATCATATAATTCTTTTGGTTTTGTTAGCACTATTGTTGCCATAATTATAACCCCTTGAAATTTGTTGTTTACAAACCAAGCCCAAGAGGTTATAATTGTGATAATAACCTTGCTTCGGCTTGGTACATCAGAAAACGCTCACAATCTTTGGTCGGAATGGGGAGCGTTTTTTTGTTGTTTTGGCGTTGATGGGAGACGGGAACGCCGTAAGAAATGTTTTTTATTATAGGGTATTGTCCGCAAAGGCGGGATGTGGTATAGTTGATATAGGCAAACGATTCGCCTGCAGGCTAATTATTTGCCTGTCAATACCTTTTTCACAAATTTTAGGAGATATATTTATGATTACCTTTGGAGAACGCTTACAAGAATTAAGAAAAAATAAAGGCCTTACTTAAAAACAAATGGCTGAATTGCTCGGTATGACTGAACGTGGATTCCGTGCTTACGAAAACCACCAGTCTACGCCGCATTACGACACACTCATAAAACTCGCAGACTATTTTACAGTGCCAACCGACTATTTAATAGGTCGCTCAGATAATCGCAATTATATAAATACCACCCAAGCATCGCAGAATGTCTTGCTTGATAACCGCTTGAGCATGGATGCAAAAAGTTTGTATATTCAGTTTGATTATTTTGCTTTAGATAACAAAGTGGTGTTCTCTGGTGAAACAAATTTTTTTACGGAATATTATACCGACAAAGATAATGTTTGTCGGTATAGAAAACGCGAACGCCGTATTTACGCCATTTATTCAAGGTATTTACTACAGCTTCAACCCTACTACAGCAATTTAGGGAAGCTCATTCTTACTCGTTTTCGTCATCACCGTTGAATAGCATTTGTAATTTATCCATGTTCCGGCGTTTTTGGTCATTGGTGGAATGGCTGTATACGTTTAATGTTGTAGCCACATTTTCATGTCCTAATATATCTGCTAATGTCTTTATATCAAAACCGTTTTCCAACGCTCGCGTAGCGAACGTATGCCGGATAACATGAATATTTATTAGCCGGATTCCTGCTGCTTTGATTAGCTTTACGAATATAGCGCGTACCGTTGTATACTCCGGTATGGTTCCGTTTTTCGTCATAAAGAGATAGTCGCCCGCGTCCTGCTTGCCGTCCATGTTCATGTATTTTGTTATTTCGCCAATGGCGTATCTGTATTCAAGGTATTTTTTTATGTGTTCGATTATTGCATCGTTTAGCGGAACAGTTCGCTTACCCTTGGCGGTTTTCGGCTCGCCCTCTATGACTTTCATTTTCCCAGCTCCGGGAATCTGGCTTAACCGTCTTGTGCTTCTGACATATAGTTCTTTTTTGTCTAAATCAATATCCGCTAATTTGAGTGCTAACAATTCGCCTATCCGTAAACCCGTATAAAGGTCTAATAAGATAATAAATGACAATGGGTTGCTGTCTTTGAAAATGGCTTGCTCCAGTTTCTTCTGTTCGTCCAGAGTAAGCGCATCAATATCCGGCTTTATTTTCGGCGGTAACTTTATTTTTGCGGCCTCATTTGTCGGTATTATGCCGTTCGTCACGACCCGTTTAAATGCGCTTGATATAACAAGCATTATTGATCTTAAATAGTTTATGGAAACACCGCCGTCCCTGCCGTCATGCCGTCCGCTTACAGCCTTGTCGTTAAAAAACTTTTGCAACATATCGGCGCGAACGTCTTTCAATAGCACATTGGGGAACGCGGGTATTATATGAGTTTCTATAATGTGGTAATATGTGGCGTATGTAGATTTTCTGCGGACAGGCTTTAAGTACACTTCCAACCATTCCCACATCCAGTCGGCAAATAAAATTTTGCTCTTTTCCATTAGCATGCCGCTATCCGATTCCCTGATCGCCTTTTTTAACTTTTCCCTTACAATCTGCTGCGACTTCCCGTAAAGCGTCCGTTTTTTCCCGGCGTTATCCGTATACTGCGCCGCCCATAGAGGAAGTTTATTCCCCTCTTTGTCCTTACGCTGAAAAATACTACCTTCGCCATTGGCTCGCCTTTTAGCCATTGGAAACACCGCCTTTGAGTAGAGCTATGTGTCGCTCGGATAGCTTTTTTAGTTCCCGATAAACCTTATAAAGTCTATCTGTTGTATCATGTAGAGTATCCCTTTGCCCGATAACCATTTATGGGAATAGGTAAGCCTAACGTTTCTGATGTTTCGGGCTTTTCCCCTCCCTCACACCGTACGTGAGAGTTTCCCCTCATACGGCGTTCCAACAAGTATTTATACCACTTTCGCCCCAACGCAAGGTTGGGGGCTGTCAATTTCTAAATTCTCTGCCAATAGTCTTAAAGAATTAACCTTTTTAAGAGCCTTGTTATCCAAGTTAAGCATTTGTAAATATTTACTTATAGTATCAGGCTGGGTAGAGTGTATTAATTTATGAACACTACTATACAACCACACCAGATTGTCATAATCGTCGGTCCCTCCAAGTTGCTTAGGCTTTTTATGATGACATTCCATATTGCCTATTTCAAGCGGTAAGCCAGTCACATAGCACTTACCTTGTTGTCCTGCTATCAGGGATATTCGATTGTCGTTGTATTGTGCAGATTTGTCGTATTCTTTATTTCCTAGCAAATATCTGACCAACTGACTGACATTGTTTAGCTTGCTGTGTATCAATGCTCTACCTTGTAATGTATAGCTGTTGATTTCTGATGTGAATTTCATAGGAGCTTTATATTTGCAGCCATATATAGGAAATATTGCAGTTTTTGCTATAATCTTTGGCTTACCATTGTAATCCCCATATAACCTCTGATACGTCTTGGAATATTTATGCTCTTCGGGCTTCTTAGTTCTGCCCTTGGTCTTCTTGGTTTTGTGAACCTTTTTGACCATTTTTAGCTTTCCTTTAAGTCTATTGTAAAGGCTCTTGCAGACAATGAAATTTATTTTATCAAATCCGGAATTGCATAGGGTAGCCATTTGATAATAATTGTGATACCCCAAAATCATAGCATTTAGCTTGTTTACCTGTCTGAGCGTGGGGTCTTTTTGAATAACCTTAACCTGCTCCTTTAGGTTCAATTCCATTGCCTTTATTGCCTTATCCTGAATATTACTGCGAGTTATCCACTTTGTAATTTTATTGCCATTCTTGCTTTTGACGATTTTCTTTTTAGCAAACAGCGCAAGTCCTAAAAATTCCGTTTTGCCCTTTCTTACATTGGTTATCCTAGATTTTTCGGGACTAATTTCCAGTCCTAATCTTTCCTGTAACCATTTTTTTGTAGCGGCAAAGATTTTCTGGGCAGTTTTGTAGTCCTTGCAGAAAATTTTGAAGTCGTCCGCATATCGCACAAAGTAAAATTCTTTGAGATTGGTTGTTTTTAACGCTCTGTATTTGTGATGTTGTGTATATGGGTGTTTTGTTTCCAGCGTCTCCCATTGGTCTGACAACCACCAATCCAGTTCATTTAGTACGATATTTGATAACAATGGGCTAATAATTCCGCCCTGCGGAGTTCCCTTAGTTGGTATACCTATGCCTTTTATTTCGGATTTTAAGATGCGCCCTACAATGCTGATTAGGGCTTTATCTTGTATTCCCATAGCCCACATTTGTTTAATCAGTTTGCCGTGATTAACATTATCGAAAAATCCTTTGATGTCAACATCGACAACATAGTGAAGTTTTATGTTAAACATTAATTGGTTCGCCCTTGCTATGGCGTGGCTTGTTGCTCTGTTTGGGCGAAAACCGTAGCTGTGCTTATGGAATTGAGCTTCACAAATGGGTTCTAACACTTGTAGGATACATTGTTGAATTATTCTGTCGTCCATACAAGGTATTCCCAAAGGGCGGGTTTTATCCGGCTGGTAGGGTTTGGGGATTTCAACACGTCTTACGCTTTTAGGGCGGTAGTTTTGTAGTTTGTTTTGAAAATGCCTCACAAACTTTTCTTCTGACCACTTTTTATAGTAATCTATGTCTTTTCCGTCTGTCCCTGCCGTTATCGACCCCTTGTTGTTTTTGATGTTTCTAAAAGCAAGCAAGATATTATTTTCGCTTGCGATTATGGATATTAAATCGGCAAAGGTTTTGTTTTGAGTTGCTTTGTTGTGCAGTCTGTCAAAAGTGGATTGCATATCGTAATATTCGTTGTTTCGCAGTTTCTGCTTTTTAAGCGGTTTTTCTTGGAATAG
>JALQSN010000337.1:0-53755 GCA_023690525.1 Holotrichia oblita | reverse complement strand
GTTTTATTATTACAGCTATGGGATATTAAGTGGCAATAAAGGTCATGTCAACAGTGTAATGTATTCATCGTAAGTGGATCTGATGATAAGACTATAAGGATCTGGGATTCCGAAAGCAATAATTGTAAAAATATATTCAATCTTCACGGAAGTAATGTAAATAGTGTCGCATATTCACTAGACGAAAAAAGGATAATAAGTTGCTCCAGTGATTTCTGCATAATAATATGGGATACTGAAAGTGGCAAATTTCTAAATATACTGAGAGGGCAGAAATTTATTGTTAGTAGTATAGCATATTCTCCAGAAGGCTATGAAATTGCAAATAGCTATTATGGAAATCCTATATTGACATAGGACCCTATGAATGGTAAGTTCCTAAATGTACTGGGTGACAAACTTTTTGTTAATTGTATTGTATATTCGCCAGATGGAAAAAGATTAGTAGGTGCTTTATGGGATACAACAATAAGGGTATGGGATGTTAAAAGTGGCGAATGCGTATAAATATTTTCTGGACACAAAGGTGTGGTTTATACAGTGACATATTCTCCAGATGGTAGTCATATTGCTAGTGGCTCAAATGATAACACTATTAGAATATGGGAAACGGAACACTGTAAATGCATAAAAATTTTAAGTAAACATAAAAGTACTGTTAAAAGCTTAGCGTATTCTCCAGATGGTAGACAATTGGTGAACGGTTCAGATGATAATACCACAAGGATCTGGATATGGTTCAAGGTAACTTGCATTAATGTAATTGAGCCAGTAACCAACTTAGACTTAATTGGCTGTAACTTTATAGGAGCAAATTACGATCCGATAGAGATTAAGGAAATTATCAAAAAGAACGGAGGTATTACCGAATAATATAATTAAGTTAAATATTATTTATTAGATTTTCTATACAATGGTGCATTATTGTTTATGCCGATGTTTTTGTGTTGGCTGTAGAACATTATCCATAAGTCCTATAAGTGGGATGGCTATAATAATAACTTAATATTAATTTATATAGGGTGTGATTCTGTGCAGTAAAGAAATGTTTTCTACGTGTATGCAAGAAATGAGATTTTTATCGATTTGGGTCTTTATCAAAAAATTGAGTTGAACTTTGATGAAAGAATAACTTTACCTTAAAGATTGTTCACTAGATGTGCTGACTATCCATGTAAATATCTAATGAATTAAAAAATTAGTTGGGTTTACTTGACACAAGCGTATATATTCATTGTCATGTCGAATTTTAGAAAATCAAGTGAAAATTAGTCATATGATAATAAGAATTGTGGAATAAGGAAAGCGACGCTGTATGATTTGCTTTCCTATTTTCATATTAAGGTGTTGCAGAAGTTTGGCTTTTAGAAAGAGGAAACCAATCGCAAGGCAATAAAAGTGAAGAGAAAAGGGGGACAAAAAACGGAGTAAAATCCGTTTTTTTAATGAAAAGAGAAGAATAAGTCGAAACAAAAAATAAAGAGAGAAGGGAAAAGCAATGGAGGAGGTGGATGATAATGAAAAGAGGGTCTTGAAAGGATTTATGCAGTATATCTATAAGGTGTACCGGATAGGTAAAAAAATCCAACAAATACGAGAAGACAGGAAGCGACGGAGTATCAAACTGAATACCGCAGTGTACATGCTGCTAATCGCATTCGCCTTTCGGGTGAGTAGCATAAACGAAATAAAATTGTGGTCGGAGGAAAAGAATTCACGATTTAAGCATTTATTTAAAAAAGGGACGCGACTACCCAAAACAGATGCCCTGCGAGACATCGTAAAAAAGATGCATACGGAAGATGTGGAAAATATGTTTAGCAGCGTGGTGGACAAAGCAACAGAGAACAAAGTGCTACAGGAAAATACAATCCATGGTTTACGTGTAGCGGCGGTAGACGGGTGGAGGTATTTTGAAGCAAAGTAAAGAGCTGAGAGAACTGCCGAACCAGAGAAGTGAACGGGGAAACAGAGTATTTCCATAAAGCAGTGGCATGTATGACAGTAGGGAGTGATCCACACATAGCACTTGGAATAGAGATGCTAAAGCCCTGACAAGACGGATCAGAAAAAGATGGAGGAGAAATGACAGGAGTAAAACGACTACTATTGAAACTACGCAGACACCACCATTTTGCGGATGTTATAGTGGCGGATGCGTTGTATATGAATGCACCGTTTATAAATCTTGTCAGTGGAATAGGGATATATAGTGTTATCCGCGCTAAAAATACCCGGTTAAATATTGTGAAAGATGCATTGGGTTTATTCAAGAATCGCCCTGCGGATAAAGTATTTGAGCATGGAAAGAAACATGTGGCGGTCTGGGATGAGGATCATTTCAGCATGGACGGGACAACAGAAAACATAAGGTTATAAAATTTGTTGAAACGTGGACAACGCCAAAAGGCAAGATAGAGGAACGTGAAATATGGTGTATCACCACACTGCCAAAAGGTACTCCATCAGAAACAGTCTGGCTAATCATGAATAAGCGATGGGATATAGAAAATAATGGATTCAGGATGCTAAAAGCCTATTTCCACGCGGACCATTGTTATATTCATGGCGATGGAGCAGATGAGAAAATACTGCTTCTTATCTTGTTGGCGTTTAATTTAATGGAATTGTTTATGTTAAGGCAATTGAACAATTTCCGTATACAAGAGAAGCAAGGCAAAATGACAAGGAAGCATTTAATGGCGCTTATGTGGGATGAACTTCTGCTATATGATTACTCTGCGTATTACGAAACAGGATAATAGGTAACATTGGTCATATCTGACAGAGATTATTTAACTTTAACAATATACCATATATTCCCTTTTAGCCCTTTTAGCTCTGTTAGCCCTTTTTTGAGGTTTTTTTTGTTGTGGGCTAAAATCGCTGTGTTTCACAGAATTTTTTTCGCTGACTGTTGATATTCTCTTTCTTGTTTTTTAGTTTCTTGGATGGCTTGTTTTTTTTCGCCGTTTTTGGTCTGTTTATTCTAAAAGCTAAACTTCTGATCGCTAAGTATTACAGTTGTAAAAATTAGATAAAAATGATATAATAACCCCTTGTACTATTTTGGAATCTATATAAATGAAATTTTTAAAAAACTAGAAGACATCGGAATTTATCCAGGAGAGCATAATATAAAGCTTGAAGAAATCAGATGTCCATATTTTATAGGTTTAGATTACATATCATTTAGAGACGGTTCTCCTATAGCAAAAGGCGAAAAAATTTAATTTAGATATTAAAGAATCTAAGATGGTCTATAAATAGTCTAAAACGCTGTTTCTCCTATGATTTTGTATGCCGAAAAAACTATAATATAACAAAAAGAAAAATCAAGGAAGATGGCGAAATTTATCTCATTATATTGAACAACTGTATTGCTTTACGAATTGAAGATGAAAATATTATGGCATGAAAGTATTTTAATTTCTTGTATTTGATATCCTTAAATAAGATTAAAACTTATTGAAAGCAGGTAAAAATTTTAATACAGCCGGAAAGACAAGACTCTACTGGAAATGACCCAGCCCAGCAGGTTGTGAACACTCAAGCAATGTGAAAGTACTAAAAAGTTTGTGCGCAATTCTTCTACCAAAATCTAAAAGCTCGATGCCATTGTCCATCGTTATAAACAAAAAATCCCGGTTGAAATTACTTTTGTATACTTCTCCCATTTCGTTTTTCTATAAATGGAGTATAACAGTTTTTTCGGCACGAGATTTTTTTATGCCCTAATCTATACAATTCATTTTATAACTTTCCATGTATAAACTTGACATAGAATTTATAAAATAGTATATTATAGCTTAGTATTAATTATTTATTTGCCATATAAATATAATGAAAATAAAAATGAGAATTTGACAAATTTAAGTAAGGAATGACAAGATAATTAAAGAGTAAACTTTTCGTTACAAACACACAATGCTTCAGGTACGTTTAGAAAAACTTGGCATTTCATTTTTTTGTTATTTATAAGCTGAAAGATAAATTTACTACTGAGCATTATGGTGTATACAAACCTTTTAACAATAATTGAATTATTTACTGTAAATGATGGTTTGTGTTAATTGGTTATGGGCTTATCCCATAGCTTTTTGGAGGATGATTGTTTTTGTTTGGCGCATTATTTTTACTGCTACTACTTACGATGATTAACGCGCTTTTTGCTGCTACAGAGATGGCTCTTGTATCTACAAATCAGAATAAAATAAAAGTGAAAGCAGATGAAGGTAACAAAAAAGCTAAACTGCTAAAAAAAACATTGGAGGATCCTAGCGAGTTTTTATCTACGATACAGATCGGCATAACTTTGGCAGGATTGTTGTCTGGAGCATATGTTGCCAATGCCTTAGCAGATAATTTGGTCACACTGGTAAAAAATTCTGGTATATCGTTACCAGAAGATGTTGTAAAGCAGGGATTTATGCTCCTGATTTCTATTGTGCTTGCTTATTTCAATCTAGTTTTTGGCGAGTTAGTACCAAAGCGGATGGCTATGAAATATGCTGACACATTTTCCTTAAAAATAGTTGGGTTTATTAATATAATTGCAGTATTCACCAAGCCGTTTGTCAAGTTGCTTTCCATATCGACAGATATTATATTGAAGCTTTTTGGCATAGATCCGAAAGAGGATGAAGATGAGGTAACTGAGGAAGAAATTCGAATGATGGTGGATTTTAGTAAAGAAAAGGGAATGATAGACGAATCGGAAAAAGTAAGGATTAATAATATTTTTGAATTTGACAATAAAACTGCTGATGACATTGCTACACACAGAAAAAATATTGTTGCCTTAAGTATAGAAGCAAAAAGGCAAGAAGTGCTGGATGTAGCTGTTAACCAAGGGTACTCCAGAATACCGGTATACGAAGAGAATATAGATAACATCATTGGGATATTACATATTAGAGATTTGTTTAAGTATCTGATGAAAAATGATGCTATTTCCTCTAACGCATTGAACCTAAAAGAATTGATCCGTGCACCGTATTTTGTTCCAGCTTCAAAAAAGACCGATGATTTATTTGAGGAGATGCAAAAAAATAAGGTACATATGGCAATTATTGTAGACGAATATGGCGGTTGTTCTGGATTAGTAACTTTAGAGGATCTGATTGAGGAAATCATGGGCAGTATTCTGGATGAGTATGATGAAGAGGAAGCGCCTGATATTGAAACATTGGATAGTAATACATTTTTAATCAAAGGAACTACAGACCTTGATTATTTATCTAAATTCTTGAACAAAACATTGCCGATAGATGATTACGATACAGTCAGCGGCTTTGTAATAGGACAACTGGGAAGGATTCCGCTGGAGAAAGAACAGCCGGAGATTGAGTTTGATGGATTGTTATTTAAAGTACGTACTGTTGAAGAAAAACATATATCTTCTGTGATCGTGTGTGAAATGATATGACAAAAAAGCAATTACGAGAAATATATTTAAATAGAAGAAATCAACTAAGCGAAAAAGAAATAAAAGACCGGAGTTTGACCATATTAAGAAAACTAGTTGAACTCCCACAGTATACAGAGGCAAATACTATATTTACGTATGTGAGCATGGGTTCGGAAGTTGATACTCATGATATTATTAAAAATGCCTGGTCGGATAATAAAATTGTTGCGGCACCCAAGGTTATCAAAAAATATCATATGGATTTTTTTACACTAAAATCTTTGGAGCAGAATGTGCCGGACGGTGTAAAAAAGAGCAAATTTGGCGTATTGGAACCTACAAGTTCCCAGATTATACTACCGGATAAACTAAGCCTGGTAATTGTACCAGGCTTAGTTTATGACAACGATAATTATCGTATAGGCTATGGTGGCGGGTTTTATGATCATTATTTAAAGGACTGCGATTGTCTTGCAAAGATTGGCTTGTGTTTTTCTTTTCAGATGATAGATCGGTTGGAACATGGATACTACGATATCCCAGTAGACTTTATAGTAACGGATGCTTGAATGAAACAATAGGAGTGTGAGCGTGTGGTTTATTTAGATGAAATCGGGAAAAAAGCAAAGCTAGCTGCAAAAAAATTAGCAAGGATGAGCGAGGCTGAGAAAAATAAGGTATTAATTATTGCTGCCAACGCATTAATAAATTCAATGGGTGTAATCTTGAAGGCAAATAGGGAAGATATGGAACAAGCTGAAGAATCTGGTATAAAAGGAGCTTTACTAGATCGACTGATGTTGAATGAAAGCAGAGTTGAGGCAATGAGCGCTGGATTGAGAGCAATAGCCTTGTTGCCTGACCCTTTGACAGAAACAGAATATATGAAAACTTTACCCAATGGTATGATGTTAGCAAAAAAGAGAGTTCCCCTTGGTGTAATCGGTATTATCTACGAAGCTCGTCCCAATGTAACCGCGGATGCTTTTGGGCTTTGCTTCAAATCGGGGAACAGTGTAATTTTAAGAGGTGGCAAGGAAGCGATTAATTCTAACAAGGCAGTTGTTAATACAATCAAGCAAGCTTTATATAAAAATAGTTATGAGCATGGCGTTGTCCAGATGGTAGAAGACACATCCAGAGAGACTACGGTTGCGCTTATGCGGTTAAATCAATATGTAGATGTTTTGATTCCAAGGGGAGGCGCGGGCTTGATCAAAGCAGTGGTTGAAAACAGTTGTATTCCTGTGATTGAAACCGGAACTGGTAATTGTCATATTTATGTAGATGCAAAAGCTGAATTGGAGGAGGCGCAAAACATTATAATTAATGCTAAAACTTCACGTCCCGGTGTATGTAATGCATGTGAGAAAGTTTTGATTCACAAAGAAGTTGCACCTACCTTCTTGCCCTTATTATGCGAATCTCTAAAAAAATATGATGTTGAGATCCGGGGAGATCAACATGCCGTGGCTATAATTAAGGATATAAAGCCTGCGACAGAAGAGGATTGGCGTGAGGAATATCTGGATTACATTATCTGTATAGGCATTGTAAAAGATTTTGACCAGGCGGTTGAACATATAGATAAATATTCTACTGGCCATTCAGAAGCAATTATCACAAAGGATTATGAGAATGCTCAAAGGTTTTTAAACGAGGTTGACAGCGCGGCAGTGTATGTCAACGCTTCTACAAGATTTACAGACGGAAATGAACTTGGGTTCGGAGCGGAGATTGGCATAAGCACACAAAAATTGCATGCGAGAGGGCCAATGGGGCTGAAGGAATTGACATCGTATAAGTATATTATTTACGGGTCAGGACAAATCAGATAGTAGGGATCGATAAAACCAAATCCATAAATATGCAAAATAGTTTAATATGCGAAAAACAGTCATTTGATTACGATAAATAGGTACATACCTCGCGGCTTGCCGCGCATTACCGTTACCTCGTCGCTTGCGGCGAGGTAATTTATTTCAAAAGAGGGGTCAAAAAATATAAAATTGCCTAAAGAAGATAAACAAGATATCAGTATACTAACAATCGAAGAGCAGGAAAAACTTATCGAAACAGCTAAAGAATATTAAGCGTGGGGAAGTATCTATATTAATGCTTGCTCTTGCTACAGATCTAAGGATTGGCAAAGCGTTGTCACTTACTTGGGATGATATTGACCTTAACAAAGAACTTTTAAGAGTTAATAAAACTTGCACATACGTAAAAGACCTCAACGACACAAAAAGTAAATGGCATGTTGAGCATGGAACACCAAAGACGAAATCAAGCAATATATCTAAACTCTTTACGCATGAGGAAGCTATAAAGTGTACAGACGGCGAAGATAGTGCGATTTATAATGATTTTATCTGTGTAAACGGGATTATGCTTATTAGCTTCACCTATGGCCATCCTCTCCTGCTCTAAAAAATCCATTGTACGTAAGCGTTTCACTTTTAGAACAATCAGGCATTTCAAAGCCACAATGTTTATAAAAATTATAGTTTTCAGGGGTTGTTTGAGCAGACCATCCGCCATGAGGCATTTTTTGTAAACAAAGTTCAACTAATTTACGCCCAATACCTTTTTTTCTATGTTCTTTAAGAACTATTAAATCCTGAATTGTCACAAACATCATTTGATCAGAAATAACTCTAATCATTCCAATTAATTCATTTTTATGCTAAACAGTAAAAACTCAAGCGGAATTTTTCAGCGCAAATTCAAATTTTTCGTTTTGCCAAACAGGTAACTCTGGGCTTACCCATTTAACTTCTTCGTACAAAGCACAGAGTTTTTCACCAGTTATACCTTCACTTCCTTCTCTTATGAAATAACCATTAAAATATTGATACACATAGTCCACCGTCCATATATATAAATTTTACATAGCAGTTTATAAAAATATGTCGCCGTCGCCAACAATCTTACTCTAACCATTTCGCCATATTATTTTATTGCGCACCTAATTACTTCATTCTACCAGCTTTTATTTAGGAAAACAACAAAGCAATTCACAGATGGAATTGTTTTGTTGTTTTGACAAACTATCGGATGTTAAGCCGCTCTTAAGGGCCTTTTCGCTTGTTTTCGGCAACAATTGACGTATACTAAACATAACTTTTTTAAGATGCAATGAAAAAGAGTTTCGGGAATATCCCTAAACTCTTAGAACCCATCCTCAAAAACGCCTAAGCAACGTAGCGATATGAGAAATCATAAACATATTCTGAGCCGACACGCATGAAATCTCGTAATCTTTAGAGAGCCTGCGGGAGTGGCACGCCCAACCAAAGGTTCGTTCCACTATCCAGCGAATGGGTAATACCGCCCACCCCTTGGGCATAATTTTTTCGATAATGTCAACAGGGATACCCATTATTTTTAGGGCATTTACGAAAGTCTTGCGATAACCTGCGTCAGCGGTACAACCCTTGATAGATGGATATTTTGCAAAAGCGGTCTTAAAAACTTCCTCACCTGCCACAGTATCGTGGATATTTGCCGCATGAACTTTTACAGCAAGAAGATTGCCCATGGTATCTGTCACGGTATGACGTTTTCTGCCCTTTATCTTCTTGCCGCCATCAAAACCTCTTTCACCAGACGCATACATGGTTTTCACGCTTTGCGAATCTATAATGGCGTAGGAAGGCGCAGGTTTACGCCCTGCTTTTTTCCTGATTTTTTTTAACGAGGGCAGACATGATTTTTTCCCATAGCCCTGATTGCTTGGCTCGATGGTAAAATGACGAAACAGTTTTGTATGGCCGAAAGTCTTTAGGCAAGAGCGCCCATTGGCAGCCTGTTTTATTGAGATATAAAACAGCATTGATAAGTTCGCGTTTACTGTGCTTTACAAAGTGCTTGCCGCGTTTTTCCTTCCCTACAATTTCTCTCACTATCGCCCATTGTTTATCCGTTAAATCTGTGCTGTATCTCATCTAATATCATCTCCAATGACTATCATTGAGATATTATAGCATAGTCCGGTGTTAGTTGTAATTTATTGAGGATGGGTTCTTAATAACTGCTAGCTCAACTGGGTAATTCGTTGAAGGTATAAATTCTTCATCTTGGGAGACTAAAATGTAAAGATGATGCAGATAATCTCTCTACATGACGAACCATTCATAATTAACCCTTTGCATTATTAAAGCTTATACTACCACTTTGGTCGTATTCTAAATTATACTGTTGCGGAATTAATATGCAGAGTCATTAAAACGGAGTTCGCATTTAACCGTGAATTTGTAAGGATTGATGAGCTTGAACTTTTGTGATTTGCTATGTAAATTGGTACAATAACATCCGCATTCATGGTAGTTTAGGGTATCTCATGACAACGAAATATGAAGCTGCCAATCAATTTCTTGATTGAGTTTCTCACAGGTTTTTCAAAGTATACATTTTTTCAAGGGTTAAGGACGGTTTTATCGTCAATCTCAGCACTTGAACCGGAAAAAAGTATATGCTACTTCCTTTCCAAACGAGAAACTCTGTCGGAGAATGGACTCCGTACTTTGATTAGATTTTTAGCATAATTTTTTCTTTAGGAAAGCAAATAACTATCCCCAAAAGGGTTGCCATACCCTGTTTACTATCATACAATTTTCCGTTTCACTTCATTTTTGTTCTCCGAACTAAAAAATAGCTTCATTCTGTCTATTCTGATTCATTATTAACAATTTTCTCTCGTTTAGCGCGATCGCTAGAAGCCTTTCATCAGTCAATGGTTCTTTTGAAAAAACAATTGTCAGTTCATTACCAATTAAAGGATTTTTAGAAAAACATAAACATGAAAGTAGTCCAATATCCTTCCTTATTTCTTCTCAACCAGTATTGCGTTTAATTTGTCTTAGCAAAATAACCTGACCTGATGTATACGCAAATATCTTTTCTCTTGTTTGATTATGTGCTTACTTTAAAGCTTTCCATCGGAGCAGGGTACTTTCTACTGCTTACATGTGCCTATTCCTCATGTGCCTTAGAGTCGCTAATCCATGTATATAACATGTTTACTGATCCTCCTAAGTCCTTCGCCGTTTTTACCGCGCCTATTTCTGACGCCATTTTTACTGCTTGCTCTTCGAATTCTTTTTTATGATACCATCTTCATCTCTCCTCAAGTCTTATGTTTATTATTCCCATCTCCTTGAGTTTGATAGGATAGCTATTATGATACTACTCCACATAAAAATTAACATTTCTTTCGTTTTGCTCATGTACAAAACATAATTATTCTGTTTACTACTGACAATGGATCTACGGAATAATTACATCTTTTTGATATTTAATCTGTCATTAGGTTTCTTGCGAAGTCTTTTATGTGTTTGTATTTATAATAGTCTCAAACGTACAAAAGGCTTTGCCCCTCCCGGCAAATTCATAGTACTGCAAGAAGTCTATTGTATCAACAGCATAGACACAATCATATAGTAGTACTATGCAACAAAGTTTCTTTATACTTATAAATATTATGAGGAGGGTTTATTTATGAATGAAAATACGGTTTCACTCAGTTCTATACCTGTAGGTATGCACGTCAGGGTAAAAAATTTACTGTCAACTGGAACTATACGTAGGAGATTGCAAGATATTGGCTTAATCGAAGGAACCGTTGTAGAATGCCTGCAAAAAAGTCCTTCCGGTGATCCAATTGCATATATGATTCGAGGAGCGGTAATCGCGCTCCGGTCTGAAGACTCCTCGCAAATATTAGTAGATATCAACTCTGGTAAACGAATTTGAGTTTTTTCTATTTCGGCGTCCATCCCCCGACGTCAAACTCATTTTATATTACGTAAACTCGATAGCAAATGGATATAGGCATATGTTGATATAGGGAAAGTAATATTCTTTAATCTTCGGGAGCGTGATTCATATGGGACTTACATCGGATGCTATGGGCATCAAAGCTGTGGACTCCGGACTATTTATTCAAAAAACAAGCGAATCAGACCAGATAATTGCTTTAGCGGGTAATCCTAATGTTGGTAAAAGTACAGTCTTTAACCAACTCACAGGATTAAACCAACATACAGGCAACTGGCCAGGAAAAACCGTGGTTAACGCACAAGGCCGATATCAATACCAAGACAAAGGATATGTTTTAGTAGATATTCCAGGAACTTATTCACTTATGGCGCACTCAACAGAGGAAGAAGTCGCCAGAGATTTCATTTGTTTTGGAGATGCAGACGCAATAATTGTGGTATGTGACGCCACCTGTCTTGAAAGAAACCTTAATCTGGTATTACAAACGTTGGAAATCACACAGAACGTTATTGTATGCGTCAATTTGATGGACGAAGCCGAAAAAAAACATATTTCTATAGACTTTAGTCAATTAGAAAAATCTCTCGGTATACCTGTTATAAGCACCAAAGCGGCTCGCGGAACAGGACTCGACCAACTCATGCATACCATTGCCAATATTGAAAGGCCTTCTATAAAAGAACATATTCATCTGGTTGAGTATACAACACCTGTCGAACAGGTTATTTCCATACTGGAACCTATAGTGGCACAAAAATTAAATAAAAAGCTATATCCAAGATGGATATCTCTCAAACTGCTTGAAGGTGATCAATCATTAATCTCTGCATTATACCAATATACCGGCGTACACATTGAAAGCGATTCTGATGTAAAAGCTGCACTTATCCGGGCAAAAGAATACCTTGAGCTCAACAATATCACACAAGAGCAACTAAATGATACAATAGTATCCTGTATCATTCAAAAAGCCGAACAAATTTGTTCCAATTCTGTCTTTTACCATCAATCTGATTACAATTCAATGAATCGTAAAATAGATAAAATTCTTACCAGCAGACGAACCGGCATTCCAGTCATGTTAATTCTGCTTTCTATTGTGTTCTGGTTGACCATCTCGGGATCGAATTATCCTTCACAAGTGCTGTCATATGGACTATTCTGGATTCAGGATCGGCTGTTAGTTTTCGCAGGTAATATCCATGCACCAGAATGGCTAGCGAATATGCTAATCCTAGGTATTTACAGAGTAGCTGCATGGGTAGTGTCTGTAATGTTGCCGCCAATGGGCAGATTTAAAATAAACCACTTTTGGAAAAAAAGCTTGTTTTCATGGGATTTTTGGCATGTCGATTGCGGGCAGAAAAACATAGTTTTTTGGGGGTGGTAGTTACAAAATAAACCACTATTCGCCAAAAATCCAGTAGACAAGCGGGTTTTCGGGATATCTTATTTTTTTGCAATGTTGTGTCATATTTTTTCTTATTATCAATATATTTTTAAAGAGCATTGATGATAGGAGAAAGTAAATGAAAGAGCCTGAAAAAATAAGGTTACCTAAGAAACTGCAATTAAAAATGCTTGATTTCTTCTTGAAAACCTCAATTCCCAAAAGCATAAAGAAAAACAACCCTCTATCTGAAAATGATAGAAAGAGGGAATAACCTATGAAAACGGGAATTTATGTGAGGGTGTCAACGGAAGAACAAGCACAAGAGGGTTACTCAATTAGGGCGCAAGAAGAAAAACTAAAAGACTATGCCCGAATAAAAGAATGGACGGTTTGCAAAATATATAGTGATGAGGGCATTAGTGGCAAAAACATAACAGAACGTCCGGCAGTCAATGAAATGATAACCGATATAAAAAAAGGTGAACTTGAAAATGTATTGGTATTTAAAATTGACCGTCTTACAAGAAGTACAATAGACCTTATAAATTTTGTTGACCTGTTTAATGAACATGATTGTTGTTTTAATTCGTTAATGGAAAGCATTGACACTCAAACGGCTTCTGGTAGAATGTTCCTTAAAATTATTGGGATATTTGCGGAATTTGAGCGTGAAAATATTAGTGAACGGTCAAGAATTGGATTTGAAAGAAAAGCAAGGGAAGGTTATAGCCTTTGTACTAGAACTGCAAGTTTCGGCTATGACAAAAAAGTAGGAAATAAAGTACAGCAAATCAATAAATACGAAGCTAAAGTTGTCCTTGAAGTATTTGACATGTTTGTAAATAAGCACATGTCTTTTCTTGAAATAGCGAGAAACTTAAACGATAGAAAAGTTCCAACTAAAGAAAAAGGCATTTGGCATTCAAGAAGCATAAAAAACATGCTTACAAATTGTAATTATGTTGGTAATGTTAGATATGCAACAAAAGACGCGAAAAGAAACTTTGAAACAAACGGAGTTCACGAAGCCATTATTTCGCAAGAACTCTTTGATGAAGCACAGGAATTAATCAGTAAAATATCAATTAAAAGTTATACTAAAAGACCTAAAGAAGAACATTATTATGCTGGTGTCTTGATATGTGACAAATGCGGGGGAAAACTGGTAACTCACGGAGATTATAAAATCAAGGACGGAAAAAAGGTACTGTATGGCGGTTATCGTTGTAGTAACTACTTGCGTAAAACGTGTAATGCAAGCAACGTTTCGCATAAGAATGCGGAATTAGCTTTTTTATCATATATTAATAATGTTGCGGATTTTGATGTTATTGACGAGTTAAAAATAAAAGAAAAAGAAGATCGTCAAAAGCGAACTCTTGAAGCTATAGAAAGCCTAAAAAAGCAATTCGACAAATTCGCCACAAAAGAAAAGGAAATATTGAATGCATATATAAACGGCTCTCTTGAATTTGGAAACTATACAAGTATAAAAAAGTCTGTTGACCAAGAAAAAAACCGCATTTCTTCCGAATTAGAAAAACTCGAAATTGAAGAAGATGAAGAAATCGAAATTAAAAAGAAGGATATTATTAAAAACTTAAAAGAAAACTGGGAATTACTTAGCAATATTGAAAAAAGGCAATTTTTGGTGCGATTTGTTGATAATATAAGGATAGTGAATGAGGTACAAGAGGGAAGAAGGCAAGGTACAACAAAAATTACAGATGTATCTTTTAATAAATCATAAAAGGGAAATGGGAGTGAACATAATAGTGCTGTCAAGGGTAGGAGGAAGATTTTTTGAACACGCATTTTGTTCAAAAAATACTCTCCAACCTTGACAGCAAGAATTTTGTAGACAATAATAGCAATGGGGCTTTGTGAAGCGCACTTCTTCATAAAGCCCTTAATTACGTTTTAAAATAACACTTTGCAAATCGTCTATACAAAAGAACTTTCTTTTTTCATATCTTCTAAATAATATGGTTTCTTTTCAACCCTTAAAAATCCAAACTGTGTTAGTAAAACAATATCTTGAAGTGTTGCAAATTTTTCGGGCTTAATTATTCTCTTTTCTTGTTCTGATATCGTTATTGATGTTCCTTTGCCAATACCTGTATAGGCTTCTTTGCTTGTGCTGTGAGAAGTCATTTTTTTATCATGCGTACCAACTAACCGACTAAAATACTCCTGTGTATCCGCATCAGTTGCGTTAAGCACTGCCTTATATGCGCATGTGTCCGAAATAACTTTGCGCTCATTTTTACCATAAATCGTATCTAACTGTGCTAGGCTTTGAATTATTAGGCATATGGATATCTTTTTGCTTCTCAATGTTGCCAAACCGTCAAGCATTGTGTTGATTTTTCCTAGTCGTGGAAATTCGTCCAATAGAAATAAAATGGGGTGTGCGTCTGCTTCTGTGCGTTGTTCAAAATGTGTTAAAAACTGATTTACAATCAATGTTAAAAGGTTTTTCCATTGTCGCAATAAATGTTCTGGGATGTTAATATATACATCATCACCAAATTCCAAATCATCAGGCGTTATGTTTTTCTCCCGTGATAAGGCAGATATTAAATCCTTATCCGTAACAAAATATACAATATTTTTGCTAAGTTCTGATATGATAGATGATAGCGTTTTATCTTCCATACTTGCCAAACTATTAACGAAATAACGCGCTTGTAGTTCGTCACTTTCGCATAGTTCTTGTATTAATGCCTTTGGGGTGGTACTTTGTATTTTCTCTATAGTATCAAGGAAAGTGAAATTTTGCGCGCTATAATGCAGAATTGCGGCTGTAAATATGTTTTGTGCGCTCTCTATCCAAAATGGGTCTTTTGTTTCAGGCGGTAGAGGTATAATAGCCTGTGCGATGGCGCGGGCTTCCTGTGCTGGATTGTGAGAAGTGCGTAAACAGAAAAACGGATCGTAACCGTATGCATTTTCATCAAGAGGATTAAAAACTTTGATATTGGGGCGGTTTTCTTTTGTTTTTTCGTATAACTCGCCTTTGATGTCAATCGCAAAAACACTTTCATTCCAACTCCGTAATGTCGGGATTGCAATACAAGAACTTTTGCCACTGCCAACGCCGCCGACTACCAAAACATGACCGTCTAAATCTTCGGGTTTAACTATGTATGCTGTGTCTTTTTTTCCAAACATTACACCACAAGGCATATCACTAATCAATTCGGGCGGGACATTGCTGGTGGTGTCAAGAACAGTTGCGGATTGTTTTAATACTTTTCTAATCAATAGAATGTTAGAAACTAACCACCATAGACTAATTGGACCAGTTAGAAAGTTGAGGAATGTATAAATACTTCCAATAATGGAGATAATTAAACCTCCTACAAACCATCTTAAAATTACAAGTCCTATCGCTTTAGCTTTACTATCTTTGGCTAAGTCGCCTTGCTCTATATCCTCTGAACTCTTTTTTCAAAAACCCAAAACCCATTAACGAGCCTTTAAATAGCCACTTCATTCCAATCCAACAAAAACGAGCAGTTTCAAAAAACGCCCCAGTCATATCTGTATTTGCCATAATTTTTATATCTCCTTTCATTTTTAGTTTTACATTATATTCACGCTTAAAAAATTCATGTGCTTTTTTATATAAATTGAACACAAAAAAGGCTTGCCCTCAAAATGGCAAACCTTAATTTTATATTTACTACTTGTTTCACACTTTTTTAAACTTGAATTTAAAAGGCTCTTTTCCAGGCAACCCAATTATAGCCTCACCAATTTCCAAATTGCTTATATCCCAATCTTCAACAACATATGCTTCGCGTATGCTTTCAGAAATTCCCCTTGCTTGAATAGCGGACATATATGTTTCTTTTTTTCTATTTTGCCCGTGTAAATCTTTTATATATTGTTTTGATGAGGCGTCATTAACTCTAAATGCAACAGATGTCAAAAACCCCGACATTATACTCCGTGCCCTTTGTTCACCGTAAGATTCATAAATTTGCTCTACGTTTTGAATACCAATCATAAATTTAACGCCTAAACTACGCCCAAAATTAACAGCGTCATCAACATGTTTCAAATTCGGAATTAGTCTAAATTCATCAGCAATAAAATATACATTCCCTTCCGTTTTCTTTCGGCATAACGCTTCTTTTATCGCCATATCAAACAACAAACTGTAAATAGGGGATAGCATAGTTCCAACGCCTATATCATATTCGATAAAAACAACCTTGCCGTCTTTTTCCCTAACCAAATTACGCATTGACAATGTACCTTGTTTTTTGAAGTTTCCTAAAAATATGGCTTCTGTCACTTGCAATAGTTCTGACATAACGCCTTGTGTTTGCGTTGATGTGTCCTTAGATATATAATTAATAAATGCTCGCATATCGGCATGTTTTTCTAGCATTTCTCGATATTCGGATACTAATGATTTTTCAAAAAACATTTTAAGGTTGTGATTGTCACATTGCATAGTGTCTTTGTTACGTAAAAAATGCGTTATTGTTGCACTAAATAAATCTTTTGCCGCCGTGGGGAAAAATGGCTGATTTGTTTTCTCCATCTTTTCATAAAAAAGAGAATTGGAAATTTCAACAATGTTTTCTTTCATGTGCCCATCTGTTTCAATTTCATTAAAGATATTCCAATAATCAAGACCAATTGCTCCCGTTGCAGTATCGTCATTGCTTATTACGATATCACCTTTTTTATAAAAAGCATTGTAAAAATCGCCTTTTGTATCAAAAATAATCATCACATCATCAGTAGTCATAGTATGTCTAAGTTGTGATATAACTTGATTAAACGCATTTGTTTTACCCGTACCGATACCGCCTAAAAACATAATATGTTTGCTTAATAAATCAGTATCAAGCGGGACATTATCATCATCACCCCAAAAAGCACATTTGCTCTCACCGCTTAAATCATATGAAACAGGCTTACTATGTAATTTATTTCCGTCAAATACTTCTATTTGTTTCATTTGGTAATTCTCTCCATGTTAATAATCAATTCCTTCCTCTTCTTCCTCTGATGCATTGGATATGCTATAATCGTTATCTTCGCTACCGAAATTTTCTTGTGCGTATTCATTGTTTTCTGGTGTTAGTTCTGAATGATAGTTTTCATTGTATTCTTCGGAACTATCAACACTACTCCATCGTTCCCCCGCTTCGGATGCTGATATTTCTTCATCCTCCTCACCATTACCACCTTGACTTGTTTTTGAATCTAGAACTTCACAATTTTCTTCTTCGCTTTTTTCCTTGTCATTTTCTTCTGTATCTACTACATCCTCTAATGTCGGTGTGCAATAATCTACAACCTTTTCATTTACATAGGATGGATTAACCGTTATGTTTCTCGCAATATCAGTTACAGGTGCTACTTGAGTATTTAAGACATCAATAATTGCCATTGTAATCTGAATTGATTTTATCAAACTCATATGTATTCTTCCTTTCACAAAAAAAGGAAAACACGAAGAATAATGGAAACCTAAGTCTTCAAAATCGAAAATTATAAAGTTATAAAGTGAAAGAAAGTGAAAAATCCTTCATTAAATCCTAAAAATATTAGCAACTAAAAGTTAAAGTAAATTTATATGTATTTTTTCGTTCACAAAAAGGAAACTATAGAAAATAATAGAAGCCTAGATGTCTTCAAAATTGAAATTATAAAGCAAAAGGAAGGTGAGAAATCCTTCATTAAATCCTAAAAATATTAGCAACTAAAAGTTAAAGTAAATTTATATGTATTTTTTCGTTCACAAAAAGGAAACTATAGAAAATAATAGAAGCCTAGATGTCTTCAAAATTGAAATTATAAAGCAAAAGGAAGGTGAGAAATCCTTCATCAATCCTAAAAATATTAGCAACTAAAAGTTAAAGTAAACTTATATGTATTTTTTTGTTCGCAAAAAAGGAAACTATTAAAAAAATAATAGAAACCTAGATTCTTTTAAGAAAGTATAAAAATTTGAAAGCCCTTGACTAAGTCTAAAATTATTAGCAGATGAAAACTAAACAATTTTTCGAGAGAAACATAAACTCATTAATAAAATCAACTAAACTAATTGATTTATTATTGTGTTGAGATATTTCATTGAGAATTTCGCCTATTGTTTTACAACCATTAGCTTTTCGCCAAATTTGCATTTGAAATTCTGACAATATATGAACGCCTTCATCACTTGCGTGAACACAATATACATCAGATGAAAAATCTTGAACAATTCCTAATCCTTGGCGTATTAATTTATAACCAAGAAGCCTTTTAATTGTATCCTCATCTGATTTCATTTCAATTAGTAGCCCTTTTCGCAAAAGAGAATCAATATCTTTTTGTGTAACTAATTGTAGTCTTTTTTCATTTTTAGGTTCAAGTTCAATAGCAAGCCAACATAAATATTCGTCTTTTGACATTTCCAGTATCTGATTATTAACTTCAATAATTACTGGTAATTCTTTATTATCGGTTCTTATCCCCATGCAATATCCTATTCTACAATACAACAATATCATCTCGCTTTCTCTCCAAAAAATTTTTATTTTAACCTCAAATCGTCCAATGAAGAATCCACATCTATCGATGTACCGCTCTACTTTGTTCATCAACCATTTCATTTTCTAATTATTGTAGATAGTTAAGTCTTTCATCATGCAATAAATTATTCCAACAATCGGTTTTAAAATCATTAAGAGGCATTTATACTCTTCATTATTTTATAAAGAAGTTAAAATCTTTGTACTTTTGAGCAGACTAAGGATTTTTCAAGAGCGTGTTCATACTAAACACTGCGATTTTGCCATATTTCTAACAATTCAAGCAGGATGATATCCTTGCATTTTTGCCTGTATTGCTCTCTCAAAAATTTTTACTCCTTTTTCCACTTCTCAATACCCACCGAATCGCCTAACGTCTGAAAATCGCTTATAATTGCCCCTATTTCACTTGCCATTGATATAGCTTTATCTGTCGGTACGGCTTGGGCGGATACGTCAACAAATCCGAAACCTTGTACTGCGGATATGTTAATTGCTCCTTGTTCGCCGCTTTTAGAAACTATTTTTAATGCTAGAGCAGGTCTAAAAGGATTAAGCAATGATAATAAATTTTGTAAAATATTTTTTGCTTGTCCGCCATACTTCTTTATTTTATCCTTTTTATCCTTTGCGAAACGTACAATTAAAATTATTTCAACAATTAGAAATAAAACAGTTAATACCATTGACAGCGTTGTAATATCTTTTGCACTCAACCTAAACATAAATTTAAATATACTTGTAGATGCAGCAGCTAATATAGCTGGAAGAACTAACGGAATACCAATTATAAAAGATACTATTGGACTAAGCAAAAAATATATAACAACAAGCTTAACCCAGTCAAAAAAATTGCCTTTTTCTATTGCTACCCCCGCTACGTCTAAAATCGGCAATTCACTATGGATAAAATTTTTATCGTTTTTTATCCCCTTTGTTCTAAAAATAACCCTTTTGTTTGTAATTGTTAGTACGCCTTCTGCTTTTACCACTTTAAAAAATTTTGATTGTAATTCAGCACAATGGTACGCTCTAACTTTTATTTCCCCTTCGCTCGGTGTAATTTCATTAGGGAACATATTGAGAAATGTTGCTTCATCCATTTTTATACGCCCTTTCTTCGCCAAACAGCAATTACTCAAAATGCACCAATCCAAAAAAGTAAACTTTTTCAGAATGGCGGTATTATATGGCAAAAAGGGAAATTTAAATCTAAATTTTGTATATTTTTGCAAAAGTTAGCAAAAACACTTGCTTTTTTTGTTGTTTTATGATAAAAAATACTTATGTAAAAGTGTCTGAAAAAGTTTACTTTTTTGGACTCTTTATTTCATTTTATTGCATAATATCTTGTATTCTTTTAATTTAGCATAGAATGTTGAACGACTCATATTACATAACTTTACAATGTCTACAGTCTTAATCTGTTGTTGCTCCCATTGTTTAACCAATTCTTCAAAATTATCAGGTAAACCCTTTTCAGGTCTGCCAAACCTCACCCCCCGCGCTTTAGCGGCTGTTATGCCTTCGGCTTGCCGTTTGCGTATGGTTTCCCGCTCACTTTGTGCCACAAAAGATAGAATTTGCAACACCAAATCAGCAATAAACGTCCCCATTAAATCCTTGTTTAGTCGCGTGTCAAGTAATGCCATGTCAATAACCACAATGTCAATCCCTTTTTCTTTAGTGAGTACGCGCCATTGTTTTTGTATTTCTTCGTAATTTCGCCCTAAACGGTCAATGCTTTTTATGTATAGCAAATCACCCGTTTGTAAACTCTGTAAAAGTTCTGTATATTTCGGACGGTTAAAGTCTTTCCCTGACTGCTTATCAATAAAAATTTGATTTTTTGGTATTCTTAATTCGTTCATGGCTAAAAGTTGCCTATCCTCGTTTTGGTCGGTGCTTGATACTCGTATATATCCATATTCTGACATATTGACAACCTCTCAATAGATTTTATTTTAAAAAAAGAATGTTAAAAACATTATCTCTCAAATGTTCTGATGTGTTCGCGAACTCTTTCATGCTCTCGGCGTATAATTAATGCTTCTGCCTGTTCAGGCGGTATCTCTTTCAATATCTCTTGAAAATTTCGTTCCGTCACTATATCAATAGTGCGTTCAATTCGAGTTCGTATAATATCCTCTTGTGCTGATTGATGTTGTAGACGGGATTCTTTATCTAATTGCGTTAATCTATCTTGTATTTTCTGTTTATTAAAACTAATTTCTGCAAGCAACTTCTGACGCTGATATTCAATAGTATAAACTTCTTTATTTTCAATAAGCGGTGTTAATTTATCCTGTAACCTCTCTTGTAAGCGTTCCATATCTTTAATTTTATATTCAATTCGTTTTACCTCTGCCGCCGCTTCTTCGGGAGTTATATAAAACTTCTGTTTAAAATAATTTGTAGATTGCTCTTGTGAATGTTCAAGCCGTTGTATTTGTTCATCAATAGTCTTTTTATTCTTAAAAATCCCATTTCTTGGCGTTGATTCTTTAATTCGTCAATTCGTTCCTTCATAGCATGAACTTGTTCTGCACGTTCTATGATTTTCTCTGCTTTAAATCTTAAAGACTGTATTTCGCGCTGTTTATCAGCAATTTCTTGTTTTATGGTAGAAATTTCTTTATCCATAATTATATATCCCTGTTTAAGTTCATGCATGTATTCAGCCGTTATTTCTGGACTTAAAGTTTCATTTCGTTTAACAATCTCTTGATATTCCTTCATACGGTCGCTATTGCGTCCTGCTCGTTCCATAGATTTAGCCGTAGCACCAATATGAATAGTAGGTTCGCGGTCAATTCCCTGTGCTTCAAGTGTTCTATGGTCAATTCGTTCATGCAATCCTTTTTGTTCAAACCGTTCATTGCATATATCAGCCCATTTTTCACGCCATTGTTCTAATAATTCAGTTTTGTTCCAGTCGCGGTTTTTACGGCCGAATCCCGTTTTTGTTACATAACGGGTAGTCAATAAAATATGTGCATGTGGATTTCCATCTTCCTTATCGTGAATAGCAAAGTCGGCGCACATGCCATGTGATATTAAATTTTCTTGGATGTATTCACGCATAATTTCAATTTGCTCTTGTCGGTCAAATTCAACAGGCAGAGCAACGTCAATTTCGCGGGCTGTCTGTGCATCACATCTTTTTTCGGACTTCTCAACTGCATTCCAAAGTATAGTTCTATCCTCATACTCTTTCGGTGCATGTTCAGGTAGCATAATTTCAGAATGAACAACGCCTGATTTGCGTGTGTAATCATGTGTCATTCCATCACGTTCGTTATGTAATTTTTCACCAGCACGATAAGCAGAGGCGGCTACAGATGAACGCCCAGTTTTACGGCTGACAATGCCAACATGGAGATGATAAATTGCCAAAGCGAACTCCCTCCCACCGCGTCCGAAAGAACGCAAAGTTATACTTACAATAAAATATGCACCACCGTAACAAAAAGTGTAAATAGTTTCGTAAGTAAAATGGAGCGAAGCGACACGAGGGCGAAGCCCTCGTTTTTCCGCGTAGCGGGCGCACACATTGCGAAGCAATGTATAAGTGCGCCCTTGGGGATTTTGCGCCGCCGACAGTTTGAGGAGAAACCGAAAATTGTTGACGGTTTTGGCAGGGTGCAACTCTGCCGAAAAATACGCAAAAATCGCACGTTCAAAAACGCACATTCTATGACAAATATGAATATATTTGTCATAGGGTGGTGCGGTTGAGAACGTGCCTGTAAAATGGGGGGATTTGCAATGACTGAAAATGAAGAAAAACGTTTGCAAAAAATAAATGAAAAAATTGAACAAATGAAAGCACAACGACAAACGATTATCGCCCGTGACAAAGAACGCCAACGAAAAGACAGAACGCGCCGACTTATTCAAAATGGCGCGTTGGCTGAAAAATATTTGCAATGTGAAAATATGGAACCACAGGAGTTTGAAAAAGTATTGCAAAAGATTAAAATTAAAATAGAGGAAACACCCAACGAAATCGTTCGAGAAAAATAGATTTTATATTTTTGTTCAGTTTCTGAAAGGCATAAATCGGCTTCTTAATTTTGTTCATAATGTATATTTTCGTGCATTTTTTCTTAACTATAATTGACAAAAATGTGGACTTACTGTATAATTTTCTTATAGATAGTTAGGGGTTGGAAACAGGTTTATTTTAATACCACCCATGGCGATTTTCTTCCCTTTATTTACGTTACTCGAGGATTTGGGATATTTGCCGAGAGTAGCCTTTAATCTTGATAATTATTTTAAGAAATGTCATGCATGTGGAAAGCAAGCTTTAACTATGTGCATGGGATTTGGGTGCAATGCTGCCGGGGTCGTAGGCTGCAGGATCATTGATTCTCCCAGGGAACGACTAATCGCAATAATTACAAATAATTTTGTGCCATGTAACGGTAGGTTTCCCCCTCCAAGGTTGGAGTAACTAAATTATTCCTAGAGGCTGATAAAGTGGATACGAGCGAGAAGCTGACACTGGTTATAGATACCTATGATGATTATGCGGATCAGCTTAAAGATTACAGAAAACGTAACAATGTCAAACAGAAAGAGCTTGCGCAGTTACTGGGGGTAAACGATTATACGTTGCGAAGCTGGGAGCAAAAAAAAAGCAAAGCCCCCATATCATGTATGGAAGCTCTTCAAGGAATTTGTTTCGGGTAAAGATGTTAGGGAGTGGCTCTGATCTTCTCGAGCTTTTTAGATTATCAATAATTTTGTCGATCACGGTCAACTTTTGTGCTGTTGTAAAATTGGACTGGTTTAACCTTCGTTCAATGGCTTGAATATGTAAGTCGGATATGCGGTCGGATAAGGACTGCGAATGTTCGTATTGGACGAAGTGCGGAACTATGTTTCGGATCTGTGGTTTTTTCATAATGTCACCCCTTCGACGGTATATTAAATTTAATGGATATCTGCTTAACTACAGCCGTTGTAAATAATCACTAGTTTTTACACTGATTACTCGAGTAAGCAAGGCTTTCGCAGGTTGAATTCTAATCATCTAACGATTTTTATGAGCATTATGACGAATCACTGTAGGCAGGCAGATACCCACTTTAAATTTATTCATTGGCCGTTTGTCTGTATTCATAATATATAAGTGAGCTTTGAGGATATATAAATCCTCCAGTTCACTCCAATCTACCTAGCATGGAATTATGGTACAATAATCGTCGTATTCAGTTACAGCAAAAGGAATTTTCTTTACTTGAAAAATTTCCTTAATCCTCTTGATTCTGTAACCTGCATATTTCGGACCATTTTCACTCCTGTTATCATCAGAGCTAAATCCCTGTTTTTTTGTGCATAAACCAAATATGGGATTGTATTTGGCAAAGAACATTTTTCCAAAATCTTTTTGTTCCTCAATGGATATTTTTTTATTGAGCCATTCGTCCTGTACCCATATCTACAATGAAAAGCTGACTATCGCCACCGATATATTATTTCAGCATATCGAAAATCCTGATACTCCCTCTCAAAGTATTACGCTAGATGTGCATCTCATAGTGAGAGAATCTGCACAGTCATATGAAAAATAAATAAAAATTTTTTGCATACATTAAACCAACTTGACAAATCATATAGAAATTAATGAACACGAAAAAAATTTGGAACGAATATTAACAAAACAAAAAAAGCCGGTATACTCCTTTACTTGAGGAGTGTACCGGTTTTTTTGCTGTATTTACTAGGGCGTGTATGAAAAATAATTCTTACACAAAATCTGCTCAATTTATACAAGTCATAGTTTACAAACAAAACATACTTATAGATAGCTATTTTTTAGTTAGTATTTACCTAAAAAATAATAGTTAATAAAATTTTTATAAACTATTGACAAATCGTTGTAACTAATATACTATGATAATTGTAATGCAATCGTTTGCATTGATTGAATTAAAAATGCTATAAAATGAACAGGATGGTTTGAATGAAGGTCAAAACAACTATTTCTGACGTTGCAAAACAAGCGGGTGTTGCGACATCGACTGTTTCAAGGGTAATTTCTGGAAACGCCAAAATTAGTGACGAAACAAGAAACAAAGTTTTTCAAATTATGAAAGAATTAAACTATCATCCAAATGCAATTGCTCAAAGTCTTGTAAAAAACAAATCCAACAATTTAGGTGTTGTTATTCCTTCAAAGGATTTAAGCTTTTTTGCAAACTCATTTTTTCAGCGTTCTATTATGGGTATTGTTTCTGTTGCATCTGAGCGTCACTACGATGTATTGCTCTCAACGGGACAAAATGATGATAAAGAAACTGTACAAAATTTTATCGAATTTGGAAAAGTCGATGGAATCATTATCATGAGAACGGTTGAAAATGATAAATGTATTGAAATGTTGAATACATATGGATTTCCTTATGTTGTAATTGGAACTCCAATCGCTTCAGATAGTAGTTATTGCATTGATAACGACAACGTCAATGCTAGTTATGAATTAACAAAACATATGATAAACCAGTGTGATGGACAAGTTGCTTTTTTTGGCGGCGACCCTAAAACGAGCGTTACACAATATCGTATTAAAGGTTATAAAAAAGCGTTAAAAGAAATGCAACATGAAATAGACGACGAATTAATAGTATTTCAGAATGGCGATGAAGATTGGGATAACGAGTTTGAAATGATTCTTAATTCAAAAACTAAACTAAAAGGAATTATATCTATGGACGATTTTATTTGTCTAAAAGTTTTAAATGCAACAAAAAAATATGGATTGAATATCCCAAAAGACATTAAGATTGCATCATATAATAACAGCTTATTTACAAGACACTATAATCCTACAATCACATCGGTTGACATAAATTCGTATTTATTAGGTAAAAATGCAAGTGAAAAACTTATCAAATTGCTAGATAACAAAGAAGTAGAAAGAAAGACTATTGTACCATATAAAATAATTATAGGACGTTCTACAGAGAATTAATAAATTGTTGGAGGTATTTGTGATGCAAGTGCAACATAATGTTGACTATAGCGAAAAACTGTTTTCTGTAAAATTAGAAGATATATACGACGTTCAAAGTTTTACATATAATGAAAGTGATTTAGGCGCCGCCTATTCAAAAGAAAGCACTAAATTTACTGATAGTTTTACATATAATGGAAGTGATTTAGGCGCTATCTATTCAAAAGAAAGCACTAAATTAAGAGTGTGGTCGCCACTGGCTACGGAAATAAATGTTTTGATATTTAATGACGGTGATCCAGAAGTTGAACATACTTACCAAGAAAAATTTCCAATGAAGAAAGATATAGATGGTACGTGGGTTGTTACGCTGTTTGGTGACTATAAAAATAAATATTATTTATATGAAGCTACAAACAATAATAAAAAGGCTCTTGCGGTTGATCCATATGCAAAAGGGGTCGGGGTAAATGGGCTTAGAGGGGCAATTGTTGACTTGGCCGAAACCGACCCAACAGGATTTAGGACACACAAAAAGCCAGACTTTGTTAATCCAACCGATGCTGTAATTTATGAACTACATATACGTGATTTGTCGGTGGATGACAATTCAGGCATTAAAAATAAGGGGAAATTCTTAGGATTGATAGAAACAGGTACAAAAACCTCGGATGGCGTTTCAACTGGTCTTGACCATATTAAGGATTTAGGTGTAACTCACATTCACTTGCTTCCTTCATATGACTATAAAACCGTTGACGAGTCAAATCCGGAAAAAAATGAGTTTAACTGGGGATATGACCCATTAAACTATAACGTTCCAGAAGGTTCATATTCGACAAATCCCTATGATGCAAAAGTGAGAATTACTGAATTTAAACAAATGGTTCAAGGATTGCACGAAAATAATATACGTGTAGTAATGGACGTTGTTTATAACCATACTTACACCGCTGAAGATTCAAACCTTAATTTGATTGTGCCCAAATATTATCACAGAACCGATGCTGAGGGTGATTTTGCTAATGGTTCAGGCTGTGGAAATGAAATAGCATCTGAACGTTTGATGGTGAGAAAATTTATTGTTGACAGTGTTGTATACTGGGCCAAAGAATATAGCATCGATGGTTTTAGATTTGACTTAATGGGTTTGCATGATATTGAAACAATGAATATTATTCGTGAAGAACTTGATAAAATTGACCCGACAATCATCATGTATGGGGAAGGTTGGACTGGTGGAACATCACCTTTGCCAGATGAAAAGAAAGCTTTAAAAGCAAATACATCAAAACTTAACAATCATATTGCAGTATTCAGTGACGATATGAGAGATGGAATCAAAGGCAGTGTTTTCAATGGAAAAGAACCGGGATATATAAATGGGAGGTTGAATAAAAAAGAAGATGTCAAGTTTGGAATCGTTGGTTCGGTTTTTCATTCGCAGGTTGATATTTCTAAAGTTAACTATTCAAATTCTTTTTGGGCAAATGCGCCGACACAAACAATAAATTATGCATCAGCACATGACAATTTAAGCCTTTGGGATAAATTTTTAAAAACAAACCCTAATGATGATAATACGGAATTGATAAAACTTAATAAGTTGTCAGCCGCACTTATATTAACGTCACAAGGCATCCCTTTTTTTCAAGCCGGTGAAGAAATGGCAAGAACAAAGGGGGGAGATGAAAATAGCTATAAATCACCAGACAGTGTAAACAGAATTGACTGGACAAGAAAAAAAGAATATATCGAGCTTTTTGACTATTACAAAGGACTTATTGCTTTAAGAAAACAATATAGCTCCTTTAGATTGACAAATGCAAATGATGTGCAATCAAATATAAAGTTTATTACCACTGAAAACGGTTTGATTACTTACACATTAAAAAATATTGATAATAACGATTATAAATTATATCTGCTCATGTTTAATGCAACAACTGGTGAAAAAGTATTTTCAATAAGCGATGGTGTTGAATTTGATGTTTTAGTAAACGAAGACACTGCTGGTTCAACTGTTATTAATACAATTACGAACGAAATAAAAATGAAACCAAAATCAGCCTTTGTTTTTGGAGTTAAAACAGAACAGTTTGAGATTAAAAAAGTTGATGCGAATGTTGAAGCTAAAGCGGAAACAGAATTAGCAAAAACACTCGAATATGATTCAAACGATATTGGAACCAAAAATAGAGATATAGCATTAAAGATTATTTTGGGAACAGGCATAGTTATAGTTATTGGCGTAATAGCTACTTATCGTTTCTTAAAAAGAAAATAATACACTACTTTAGCTTCATCCGATGCACATACGAGCTAGAAATCAGCCTGGCATTTATTACAATGAGAAATGGACACTCAATTAGTAAATGCTTTAAAAAGAGGATTATACTAGAGGTTGTGACGAAGATGGAGCTAAGAACCTGGAATAAGTATACTAATTTCTACCCACAAGAAACGCGGCACAATTTAGTTACCTTTCTTGTGAAAAACATGGTAATACCGTGACAAAACGATTGTTTTGCAACCGGCTTTGCTAGTTGGTTCGACTATATCGAACTCATGTTAAATAATATTAAAAGGAGAGAAGTTTAATGAAAAAGAAAATTGCTATGTGTATGGCAACATTATTAATGTTATCTGCTGTAGGTTGTTCAGGCGGAGGAAACGCGGCAACAACTACAACAAATACTACAACTACTACATCAACAACAAGCGAATCAGTAGAGTCAACTGATTCAACAGACACAAGCGAAGAAGCACAAGATAAAACACCGGCGGCGTTTGAATATTATGTTTGGGATATTGGAGCAGAAGGTGACGACAACCCTGAAAGAGCATTGCTTGAGATTTATCAGGAAGAAAATCCACACATTGATTTGACAGTTACCACTAGTCCAGAAGGCGGGGATTATAACACAATCATTTCTTCACGTGCAGCTGCAGGTGATATGCCTGACGTTTTTATGTGGCATAACAAAATGGAATTGATTTCCAGAGGTTGGGGCGCTGACCTTACTGAATTTACTTCACAAGACCCAGATTTTGCAAATGTAGTTAAACCATTGGTTGATGGAGGAAGTTATAACGGCAGAGTTTATATGTTGCCTAAGAAAATGAATTTTATGGGTATGTTTATTAACAAAGATATTTATGAAGCAAACAATATTAAACCTCTAGAATTTGGTTATTCAATGGATGACCTTTTAACGGCTATTGAAAAAACAACAACCGCAACAACGAAAGGAACAAGTAACTATTTTCCAGTTGATAACTTCTATCCTATGATTGCACGACCAGATAAATATTGGTTCGCAACTTTTGATGGTGACCAGGTTAACTTTAGTGCACCTGAATATGCAGAAGGTATAGCTATATATCAAAAGGTTACAGATAATAACTGGAACTTGAGAAACACAACAACTGAAGAATTTTTTGGCGTAGGTGGTTGGGAATTTGGTGAAATTGGCGGAATTGGAAGTCAATTTGAAGGAACATGGTTCTTTGAACGTGAAGAAACATTTGCAAGAGATTATGTAGGATTACCAAATGGTGTAGCAGGAGTTTTAGTGAATGACTACCTTAGCATTTCAGCTCAATCAGACAGCATAGAGGCAGCTTACGATTTTGCAAAATATATGAGCTTTGGCTTAGAAGGAATTAAAACAAGACTTGATTTAGCTGAAGCAAAGCCAGTGGAATACGCTTTTAGAGGTATACCAGTTATCGCAAGTGCAGTTCAAGAAGTAGACGACAGATTTTTAGAAGCATATGCAGATTATCCAGGTTTTATTGCTGCCTATAAAGCGGCAAATACAGCAAAACTTGAAGGATACAAAGAAATTCCAGGTTTAAGCATGGCTATTAATGACAATGACACTGGTGTTCAAGGTGTCGATAGTGATGGAAACGCAGTATCTTATCGTATGTGGCAACTTAGGGATGAAATTATTTTAGGCAGACAAAAATTAAGTGATCATGCTGAGAAAATGACTGAACTAGGAAATCAGGCGTTAAAGGATGCGAAAGCAGAAATTGAAGCAGCATTTAATTAAGTTGTTTTATAATCAAAGTACAATAATTACTTGCGCTTTTGTTTCAAGAATGACCATAGCTCACCGGAATTCTTGAAACAAATTAGCGCAAAATTTTATTGTAAATTATCAAATATAAAATATTAACTTCAATGGGCAGGTTATGTACTTAGCCTGCCTTTATTTTATTAAAAGGGAGCATTCCCAAAGGAAGGGATTTGTGAGCAATGAATAAAAAAAAGATAATTATTATTTGTTCCATTTTATTGATTTTGCTGCCTGTGCTTATGTTGGGGATGATGCCAAGTATGGTTGCAGAAAACATAGACGATGGCAAATATACAGATATTTCTATGGAACTTCTAGCTGACAGGCCTAAATCATCTTTGCCTGGTAATGCAAAGTCATTTACGTTTTTAGAAATTTCTGATTTAGATAAAACAAATCAGCCCACTGAAAATTTGGGATATGAAAGTAATGCCATTATTTTAGAAGATGGTAAATCGGCTGTATACGAAGTTGAAGTATTGGTTGCCGGTAAATATTATTTGATTTTGGATACATACACTTTAGAAAAAAGTGATGCTGTTCCTTTACAGTTACATATGAAAGTAAATGGAGAACAGTATTTACAAGATGAAAACGATAACATAAATTTACTTAGATATTATATGTATGAAACAAAAGAGATTGACATAAGTTCAGCTAAAGACCAGACAATAAATGCCATTTTTGCACCACAGGTATGGGAATGTTCATACCTTTATGATGAAGGTATCAAAGAGAATAGGCTGACAGTTGAACTTGAAAAAGGTAAAAATATAATTGAAATAACAAAGGCATCTGGTAGAATTGCCTTTGGTGATTTGAATATTGCACCAGTAGAACCATTAAAAGCGTATGAACAATACATACAAGAATATTCAAATATGAAAGTAATAAATCAGACATTTTACGTTCAGGGTGAGGATTTTTCATTCAAAAACAAGAAAAATATAAATCCAATCAATACACAAGATATAAGCGTTACTCCATATTCAATGGATATTAGATTTCTCAACACGATTGATGGCAGTACATTTTCAAAGCATAACAATAGTATAGGCTATGAAATCGAAGTTCCAGAAGAAGGCTTGTACAAGTTGGGTTTTGCTTATAAGAGTGGCGATAGAAAAAATGCATCTGTCTTCACAAACATTTATGTTAATGGCGTAGTTCCTTTTACAGAGCTTCAAAGTTTTAGATTTCCTTATTCAAAAAACTATACAAATATAACGACGGAACAATATGTTTTTTTGAACAAGGGCTTAAATACGCTTGTTTTGGAAATTAATCAATCAAATGTAAGTGAACAATGTGAAAAAATACAATTGATGTACGACCAAATAACAGAAACAGCTACAGAAATAAGAATGCTGACGGGAAACAAAGTTGACAAAAATCGTTCATGGATTATGGAAGACTATTTCCCAGATTTAGAACAACAATTAAATGATTGGGCACTTGAACTTGCTGAAATAATAAAATATATTGATAAAATGAATGATAACAAAAAAACAGAAGAGAGTTTGAACCTTGAACTTTCTGTCACACAAATTTACAAAATTTTAGAAAACTTAGACCAGTTACCAAACCAAATGAATTTGTTTTCGGCCGGTAATAATTCGGTGGCGTCAAGGCTAACCAGCGTTTTAGGACTGCTAAAAAATTCACCACTGTTTATCGATACAATTTATTTTACTGAAGATATAAAAAGCCTTCCAAAAATTAAAACAAATTTTATTGTTAAAGTACAAAACGACACGAAACAGTTGTTAAAATCGTTTAGTCCGGAAGATATAGAGGTTGATGAAAACGAAATCGAAGTATGGGTAAAACGTCCACGGCAAAATGTTGAAGTTATGCAAAAAATGATTGACCAACAATTTACGAAAAAAACAGGTATAAAAGTTAAAGTCAGTCTTTTGGTTGACCAGAACAAATTGACCATGGCAAATGCTGCCGGAACAAACCCTGATGTGGTAACAGGAATTGAATCATATTATGTGTCTGATATAGGGCAGAGAGGTGCATTAGAAAACATCAAAGAATATCCTAATGTAAAACAGCTTGTCGGAGCAGTTACTCCAGGCTCAATGCTGCAAATGTTTGTTGAAGACAGCATTTATGGTATTCCTGAAACACAGGAATTTTATTTTACACTTTACCGAAAGGATATTATGGATAGGTTAGGGCTAGAAGTTCCTAACACGTGGGAAGAAACAAAAAATATTTTACCAATACTTCAAAGGTATGGAATGAATTATTACATTCCTCTTTCAGCAGAAGCAGCACTTAAAACATATCCAGCAACAGCACCATTCATTTACCAAAACAGAGCGGCAATCTTTGCATCAGATGGTTTTTCTACAGTAATAGATAGTGAAAATGGTCTAGAAGCATTTGAACTTATGACAGAATTGTTTAGCATTAATGGAATGTCTTTACAAGTGGCAAGTTTTTATGAAAGTTTTCGTGAAGGTAGAATACCAATTGGAAATACACGTTTTTCAGAATACATTAGACTTTATCATGCTGCACCTGAAATTATGGGGAAATGGTCGATTGCTTTATCAGCCGGAACAGAGCATGACGGAATCATTGACAGAACAGTTACTGGTGACAGTACGGCAGTTATGATGTTTAAAAATTCAGACAAAAAGGCAGAATCATGGGAATTTATACAGTGGTGGCTTGAAACAGAAACGCAAGTTGAGTATCTTAACAGTCTTCAAAATATCTATGGCCCTGAATATATATTTGTTCCAGCGAATCTTGAAGTAATAAAGTATTTACCTTTACCAAAAGAACACCTTGATATTATTACCGAACAAATCTCATGGGTTCAAGAAGTTCCTAGAATACCTGGGGGATATGTTGCAGAAAGGGAAATAAGCAGTGGATTTTTGAGAATAGTAAATGATGGGAAAGAAGTAAGAAGTACAGTCGATGATGTTAAAACCACGATTGACCGCGAACTTAGACGTAAGATGGAGGAATTTGGGTACATCAGAGACGGTGAAATTGTGAGACCGTATACAGTTTATACAATAAAATCAGTTGAAAGTTGGTTGGAAGATGAATAGAAGACAAGGGAATTTTTTCAGTAACTTATATAATTATATGTTGGATAAGGGCGCAAGTTATGTTTTTGTTTCTCCTTATGTTTTAATGTTTTCACTCTTCATAACCATACCAGTTGTTGTAGGGTTGCTACTAAGTTTTACTATGTTTAACTCCATTGAGTTTCCGTCTTTTATCGGGTTAATCAACTATATAACTCTGTTCACAAGAGACAAGGAATTTATGCAGTATGTTCTACCTAATACTTTTAAATTTGTTGTTGTTGTTGGTATCGGTGGGTATGCATTGTCGTTCTTTTTGGCGTGGTGTTTAGCACAAGTTCCTCATAAAGCAAGAACTATTTATGCTTTGATCATCTATTCCCCTTCAATGACATCTGGTGTTACTATTTCTATAATTTGGAGAACGGTGTTTAGTGGGGATGCGAATGGATATATCAATGCTTTCCTTATGAATTGGGGGTTTATAACTGAACCAATAAAATTCCTTTCAAACCCTGATTATATTTTGAATATTATGATGCTTGTTTCGATTTGGTCGAGTATGGGTATCGGGTTTCTTGCTATGTTAGCTGGTATTCTTAATGTTAATCCAGAACTTTATGAAGCTGGTTCAATTGATGGGATTTCTAATAGACTTCAAGAAGTATTTTACATAACAATTCCATCAATGAAACCTCAAATGCTTTTTGGTGCAGTTATGGCGGTTGTCGGAACATTTAACAGTGGGGCGATTGGCGTTGCATTGTCCGGTTCTAACCCTACGCCTGACTATGCAGGACAATTAATCGTAAATCATATTGATGACTATGGTTTTTTGCGTTATGAAATGGGATACGCCTCAGCTATTAGCGTGTTCTTACTTTTACTTGTTTATTTCTTATCAAGAGTTGCATTTAGAGTTTTTAAAGAAAAAGATTAACAAAGAGAATGTGATGAAAGGATGAAGTTTTTATGTCATATCAAGCTAGTAAAATAAATCCTAGTGGTTTTCATAAATCACAAATTAAGTTTCACTTGTTTCTGGTACCGCTTTCCATTTTTATGTTGTTACCGATTGTATATATTTTTTCAACCGCGTTTAAGCCTATGAATGAATTATTCGCTTTTCCACCAAGGCTGTTAGTTCAAAATCCTACCTTAGACAACTTTAGAGACCTGTTTTTAGTTAGCTCGACTAGTAAAATCCCAGCTTCAAGATATTTATTAAACAGTCTTGTTGTCACTGGAGTAGTTGTCCTTCTTTCTATTATTTTTAGTTCAATGGCTGGGTTTGCTCTTTCAAAATTAGAGTTCAAAGGAAAAAAAGTGTTGTTTGAAGTGAATCAAATTGCTCTTATGTTTGTTGGTGCATCTGTTGCAATTCCTAGATTTTTATTAATTGAAAAATTAGGTTTGCTCGATACTATTTGGGTTCATATCTTCCCTATGCTAGCTATTCCGGTTGGTTTATTTTTAGTAAAACAATTTATTGACCAAGTTCCAAATGAAATTATGGAAGCAGCAAAAGTAGATTCAGCAAACGATTTTGAAATTTACTGGCATATTGTTTTGCCGGTAATAAGGCCGGCAATTGCAACGGTTTCAATTTTAGCATTTCAATCGGTTTGGAATGATTCCACAACATCACAACTTTATATCAGCCGGGAAAGCCTTAACACTTTCGCATTTTATATAACAACGCTGTCGACAACAACGAATACTGTTGCTGGGCAAGGTATCGCAGCTGCCTCATCATTACTTATGTTTATTCCAAACTTAATCATATTTGTTTTAATGCAGAGCATGGTTATGAACACAGTTGCACATTCTGGCTTAAAATAAAAAAGGAAAGGAACTGTGCATTTATATGAAGATAAAAAGAATTGTCTTAGTTTTAATCATATTAATTTTAAATGTTCAAACTGTTTTTGCCGCACCATATATGAGCTTTGTGCGAGACAAAAATGAACGTTGGTCTTTCTCTCCTTCTTTGTATGAACCGCTTACAACATTAGATGTAGAGCTAAATAGTCCAACAGACATTTTTATAGACAAATACAATAGACTTTATATATTGGAACAACAAAGGTTGATTTTCTTTGACGACAGCAATATAGAACAGACTTTAATACAAGAAGGTAATCTAAAAAACGCAACAGGAATGTTTGTTGACGACGATTACATTTACATTGCTGACAAAGGTGACCAAAAAGTTAAGTTGTTTAATTTGAAAGGCGAACTGGTCAAAGAGTTTATAAAACCAGAAAATCCACTATATGGAAAGAAAGAAAATTTTATACCTACAAAAATTGTTGTAAATAAAAACAAAAGTATTTTTGTTATCAGTGATGGAAATACAAACGGTATTGTACAGTTAGATATTGAAGGCAAATTTCTTGGATATTTTGGACGGAATGATTCAACATCTGACTTTTTTCAGAAGTTAAAGGAAAAAGTATTAAAAGACACACCTTTAGGAAATTTAATTAAAGTTACACCACCATCTATACATAATATGGATATTGACAGTAAAGGAGTAATTTATGCATCTGGCGCGGGAAACGTTGAAGAACGTGTAAGACGGTTAAATGTTTCTGGTAAAAATATTTTCATTTACAAACCAATACCCAGTGATTGGGGCACAATGGAAGACATAGCAGTGAATGAAGATTTTGTAATGATTCTAGATAATACTTATGGAACGATTACAATTTCTGACAAAACAGGTTTTTCGTTGGGCATATTTGGTTCAAAAACAAACGAAACACCAGTTACCGGACTTTTTCTTTCTCCTATTGCAATAGCGATTGACAATCAAAGTAATATTTATGTTTTAGATGCAACTTTGAAAAATGTTCAAGTTTTCACGCCCACACTTTTTATGAAAAGTGTTTTTGAGGCAACAAAACTTTACAATAAAGGTCTTTATGATGAATCCAAGGATATCTGGAGAGAAGTAATTAATCTAAATCCTCAATTTGCTCTTGGAAATAAGGCGATGGGGCTTATTGAAACAAAAAATCATCATTATGAAATATCCATGGATTATTTTTATCGAGCTAATGATATAGATGGATATTCTGAGGCCTTATGGGAAATAAGGCAAAACATAATAACACAATATTTGGGTTTTGCTTTATTGATTGTAGTTGCCTTATTCTTTTTTACACTATTTTATGAAAAATATTTGCAAAACACACAAACTGTTATTGCCACTAAAAAAGGTTTTAATAAAATTTATAAGGTTAAGTTTTTTAGTGATTTAAGATTGATGACAAGAACACTTAAAAAGCCTAACGATATTTTTTATGATATACGTGTTAAAAATAATATTTCAGTCTTAAGCGCTTTAGTCTTGCTTTTAGCAGCGGTTGGTGTAAGAGTGCTTTCACTTTATACGACTGGATATATATTTTCCGTGGGCGACAAAAACAATATAAATCTTCTATCAAATTTTTTATGGGTTTTTGGATTAGCATTTTTGTTTATAGTTTCAAACTTCTTAATTATATCAATATTTGATGGTGAAGGAAAATTTAAGCATATTTTTATTGGAACTGTTTATTCGCTTGCACCATTTATACTGTTTCTGCTTCCAGTATCGTTATTTTCAAATGTATTGACACAAAATGAAGTGTTTTTAGCCCAATTGTTAAATGCTATTATATATGGCGGTGTTGGTCTTTTGCTGTTAATAATGATTATGGAAGTTCACAACTACCGATTTATGGAAAGTGTTCGGGTTTTTATACTGACAATTTTTACAATGTTACTAATCGTAATTATAGGAATAAGTCTATATGCATTGTCTAACCAAATTATCTCATTTGTTACAATGATATTTAGGGAGGTGTTTTTACGTGTTTAAGAAAAGTTTAGCTTTAATACTGACAGTAATTATAATTTTTTCTTCAGCAGATGTTTTTGCTTATACGCCTGAAATAATTTCAAATTCCTATACAATGTATAGACCAACCCAAAAGAAAATATCACAAATACATAGTGTTGGTAGTGAGGATAAAAAAGTAGCTGAAAACGAATTTCTGATTCTGTACTTAAATGAGTCTGACCTTTCAATAAAAGTTGTTGAAAAGGCAACTGGATACATTTATTCTAGTAATGACATTGATTTAGAAGGCTTAAATGGATTTTGGCGGAATTATGTAAATTCGCCGGTAACGATAAAGTATATCGACTCAAGTTTTAAAACAATTCAAGAAAGCATTTTTGATGATAGTAAGAGTGAAAAAAAAGTAAGTATTTCAGATGATGGTTTTACAGCAGATTTATACTTCGCTAAAGGGAAAATCAGATTATCTTACGGTGTCAGACTGGAAGGCGACAGTATCGTTATGTATTTGGATGATGATTCAATAGTCGAGGAGGCAAATACTGCGATTATTAGTCAAAGATCAGTAGATGATACACCGGAAAAACTTGAAGAAGAGATGACTGCAAGAGAAAAACTTATGGCAAGGAAAACCGTCGATACAAGCTCATATGACCTTTATACTGTTACGATGTATCCATTTTTTGGGGCGTTAGAAGCAGGGCAGCAAGATGGATATACGCTCATTCCAGACGGTAGCGGCGCTTTAATACGGTATGATAAAAAATATAAAGGAGTAAATATTCCGTTTGAGAAGATGTTTCACGCGTATGACTATGGAATACCATATAACAGTGGGTCTGAAAATTACAATACTTACTATTATTCTGAATTGTACTTTAGACTTTATGGAATGGTGCATGGTATAAACCAAAGTGGATTTATCAACCTCATAGAAGATGGAGGAGAGTATGGAAGACTTGTTTCATATCCTGCGGGGGTTACGACTGATTTTTATTTCACAACAATAGAATATTATTACAACTCAATTTACCAACAAAAAATCTCATCAAACCAAAACATAACGTCGAAACTTGAAAAAAGAAATACAGTAAACATAAAAGAACGTTATAAATTTGTTAACAAAGAAGAAGCAAATTATGTAGGTATGGCAAATGTTTACAAAAATTACTTGCTTGAAAAAGGAGAGTTGAATACTTATAAAATTGATAAAACTCCCCTTACTATTAATGCAACAATGGAAGTAATGAAAAAGGGTATTATCGGAAATTATATGGAAGTTGTTACAACAACTGACGATATCGTTGAAATGGAAAAGTATTTAACTCAAAATGGTGTTGAAAAAATCTTCTTCAGTATTTTTGCTGACAAAGAACAACTAACGGGAAAAACAAGTGATGCAAATAAGTTGGACAAAAAAGTGCAAGGGTCTTATTCTTTTTCCGAAATGAACGAATATTTAAGACAAAATAAGCATTTGTCATTCTTAGGTACTGATATCGGTATATTTTTGGGCAATGGTCAAATTGAAACCGATGTTATACGAATGGCAAATAAAGAATATGCTCAGAACAAATTAAAACTTGGCAATCAAAATTATTCATTCAGTTTTTTGACAAGCGAAGGACAGAATAAAAACATAAAAAGTGTTATTGAAAAGATAAGTGAAAATGGATTTGACGGATTGAAGAATTTTAATAACATTACTCCATCGACAAACTTTGGAAAAAATAATTATGAGACAAGAAAACAAAGTATGCAAAACCTTATTTCAATTGGAGAAATGGTAAAGGACAACGGAATTGTGAATGGTTCGGAATGGCTTTACGATTACGGTCTTAAAAGTTCTAATATTAGCTTTAATACAATAATGGAAACTACTATTTATCAGTTTATTTCTGATACAATACCGTTTTACCAAATTGTTCTTTCTGGAAACATACCAATGGTTTCAGGTGGGCTAAATTCTTCATCCGACTTGGACAGAAGTATTTTGCATTGTATTGAGTTTAACGTTTATCCACAATTTGACGTGCTTGCATCTGATTATGATAAATTGGACGGAGCAATTTATAATAACACAGCAGTTTTTACAGTCGAGTTTGAAAAGTGGAAACAAAAGATTGTAAATGCGCATCAAGAAATAGCTTCAAAATTAGATGAAGTCTTAAATGAAAGTATCGTAAAGCACGAAATGGTAGCACCACGAATTGCGGCGGTGACTTATTCAAATGGCAAAACAATTGTAGTTAATTATACTGACCATGACTTTAGTTATAAAAACACAATAGTAAAAAGAAAGGATAGTGTGGTTATATGGCAAAGCCAACAAAATTAAAGTATAAAGACGCGTTGACGGGCTATGCTTTTATAAGCATTTGGCTTGTGGGGTTTTTAGTTTTCAGCTTATTTCCGCTTGTTTATTCATTTTATTTGAGCTTGAATAATGTTGTTATCGGAAATGGTATAAAAACAACTCCTGTGGGGCTTCAAAATTATTATCAGCTATTCACTTTGGATATGGAGTTTTTAAGAAATATGTTAAATTACTTTACCAAAGTGATTATATCAATCCCGCTTATCATCATTCTTTCAATGATTATTGCTATGTTATTAAATTCAAAAATAAAAGGACAAACAGTTTTTCGTGCGATATTCTTTTTACCTGTTATCATAATTAGTGGTCCGGTGTTAGATATATTTACAAGAAATTTGGTGTTTGAAAGTATACTTAACTTTGACAACATCAGCTTACTTCGAGCAATCGAGAATAGCCCTTATGAAAGCATTTCGTTTGTCGTTATATTTCTGGTAAGCAATATTGCGGATATTTTATGGTATACCGGAGTTCCTATACTTATTTTTATTACAGGATTTCAACGATTACCTTTTGATATGTATGAGGCGGCATTTATCGACGGAGCGAGTGGATGGCAATCTTTTTGGAAACTTACACTTCCGTCGTTGGTCGGATATATTGCTATTAACATTATATTTTCTATCATACAAATTTCAACTATGGACAGTATGCCGATTATAAATACAATTTCAACTCGAATGTTTGAGATGAGGTATGGATTTGGTTATGCAGCAAGTATTGCTTGGGTTTACTTTTTGGCTATGCTTTTAGTTATTGGATTTTTCTTATTTTTAACTATGTTGCCAGGAATGGCGGGAAGGAGGAAAAACAAGTGAATGCTATTTCTAAAATAATTAACAAATCTTTTGGCAAAAATTTAGTGCTCAAACAAAAAGGAATTAAACTTTTAAAAACATTGTGTATTTATTTTCTGCTTATTACGTTTGGTTATGTTTTTATTTACCCATTAATTTATTCTGTGGCATTAAGCTTCATGAATTATGAAGATAAGTTAAATCCTCTTGTTTACCTTGTTCCTACGAGTCTTTCATTGGAAAATTATAAAACGGTTTTAAGCAAAATTAATTATACAGTTGCCTTAAGTCAATCCATTATTCTATCTTTTGCATGTGCTGCTTCACAAACGATTTCATGTGGGATTATTGGATATGGTTTTGGTAAATATAATTTTCCACTAAAGAAATTATATTTATTTATGATTGTTTTGATATTCGTTGTACCCTCACAAATAACAAGTATTCCAATGTACGTTATGTTTCAACAGTTTAATTTAATTAATACGCCATTAGCGCTTATTATTCCGGCATTGTCAGGGCAAGGATTAAAAAGCACAATATTTATTTTGATTTATTATCAAGTTTTTGAGGCTATACCAAAAGTAATTGACGAGGCAGCACAAGTCGACGGAGCTAGTGCGTTTAGAAGGTTTTTCGCAATCTCTACACCTCTTGCAAAGCCAGCTATTTTATTAACTTTTTTGTTCTCGTTTGTTTGGTACTGGAACGAAACATATTTGACAACACTTTATATTGGGCAAAAAATTACGACATTACCAATACAGCTTAGGCTTTTTATTGGCTCGTTAAATCAAAATATCGTTAGCGAAGGCCCTTTAAAAATGTTTGATACAATTGAGATGTCGGGAGTAATATTGTGCGTAATCCCACTTTTAATCATGTATATTTTCCTGCAACGCCACTTTACTGAAAGCATTGATAAGACTGGTATAACAGGAGAATAAGAATGTTATACCGCTTTAGGGATATAATTTATGACTATACGGAGGTCGAGGTGGTTCTTTGGGAGCAAGTAGAAGCAGCAGAGCTTGATGAAATGTGGAGTTTTAGGCAACCAACGCTAGCTTTGGCTTGTCATTGATCATAATACTCACTCTATTTTAGCCTACACCTTTGGACAAAGGAAAGATAAAGTGTTCAGGCAACTAAAAGTTCTTTTAGAACCTTTTGGAATTACCATGTTCTATTCTGATGACTGGGGCAGCTATGAGCGCAATATCCAATTGGCACAACACTCTATAGGCAAGAAAAACACTCAAGCTATAGAGCGTAAAAACCTTACTCTAAGAACTCGCATAAAAAGGTTATGCCGCAAGACTATTTGCTTTTCTAAATCCATTCAAATACATGATATCGTTGTAGGTCTGGTCATTAATATTTAAAGTTTGGATGGTTAGTGTCCCAAGAGATGTTTGCACGGCTTTAGGTCATGACGTTTATAGTTCAGATTTGCCAACTAATCCTGCTTGTACTTCATTGATTACGGCTTTTGGTATATATATTTTATCAAACAATTCTTCTAATAAGATTATTCGACCGATTTTATTAAGGAAGATAATTGGACTTACGTTAACTACAATTGACTTAATTTTACTTTCAGTCGGAAAATTTAAAATCATCTTCCAACATGCCAATAGTGTATGTTATAGAAGGGATTTGTAAATCTTTTAGTATATTTTTAAATTCAATCAAAGGCATATTAGCTAATTCTGATGCTTTAGTCAATCCATTGACACCAACACTTCTACTGGAAAGCTGTTGTTTACTTTGATGAGTGCGACTGCTCAATTCGAGAAGGATGTAATAGCCGATAGAACACGAGAATGATTGAAGTCAGCCAAAGCCAGAGGTAGGACAGGTGGACGACCAAAAACAGATGAAAGTCAGATTAAGAAGGCTATTAAACTCTATTATACTAAGCAGTATTCGATTCGTGAAATACTGGAAATGATAGGAGTCAAGAAAGATACATTGTATCGAAATATTAAATTGTCATCAAATAATACGCTAGAATGATTTATTGAAATATGGTAGTCTACAGGGGGATGCCGAAGTGTCTTCCTGTTTGCTTTTCTACACTAAGCCTATCATAGTAGGAAGATAAAAGATTAGGAATGAATTTGATACCCCAGTTTCGTGGTATGGTTACTGGATTAATTTCTTCCAAAGACAATTCTCTAAGAGTTGGACCGAATGCGTATGAATCGTCAGATGATAGTTTTTCTTTAGCTTTCGAGATGCTTCTGCGTTGACTAACAAATTTCAAAGTCTCAATCATTCTAGATTCTTTGCTGACTCTGAAACGGCGTTTTTTTATTTCTGTGATAGCACTGGAAAGGGTATAGTAGTTACCCGGCATAATAGTTCTTTTGTAATAATCGTCAATCATCTTTTTTGAAAGCATAACAGAAAACAAAATTGACCTTGTGACATCACCCGATACGTTATACTTTCTTACCATATCATAAACCTTTTTATATTTGCACTGTACTTCAAAACGGATAACATCCAGGGAATCCTGTAGACTAGGATTTGTTGGTGAATTCTTCATTAACTGATAATGTTTGTTGTAGCAGTTAATGGTCGTAGAATTGCTTTTTAAATAGAACTGATGGTCTGAACTTTTCATTCTGTGGGATTTTATATCATATTCCATCCATTCATCATAATGGTTGGGTATGTTCCCTTTTTTCAATAATTCCATCATCTGTTCAGAAGTACAGTGTATGTTTAATTCAGGAAGATAAAAATTAATACAGTAGTCTATTCGTTTCAAAGTATAGTTTTCAGATGTTCCGAAGTTTGATTGTGATTTGGATATTTTCTTAACGTGATCGAAATAATTATTCACTGCGATATATAAATCACTTTGATTAGCAGCTGTTACATAATCAACAATATCGGATAGTATTTTAGGATTTATAGTAACTTCAATCGTATAGATTGAAAAACCTTCCCACTCATTCCAAAAGCTCAATCTCCAAGAAACTCCTTTATCGAAGGCTTTATTGCCATTCTCATGAAAATATATCCTATATGACATTTTCTTTTCATCAATAGGAAAATTTTTGAGATTATGATTTGTTAAATCAGCTTAAAAAATCTTTATGGCGGATAAATACTATTAATTCATTTATTGATATTCTTGATAATAACAATACTACCGATCCGCAAAGCGAAGTATTTTCACAGCTTTCATCGTCAGATGTTATTTGGATTATCCAAACCCTCAAATTAAGTCTTCTCCATGGGCAATGAGGGAATACGAATTTGCTGAAAAGGCCAAAAAACCTATTTTTTATTTAAGTGTGCTTAATGTAGTTATTATAATAAAAATGCAGATAAAATACCTGACCTTATAGTGGATATCCGACGTTATTTACCTTATAGTGATGTATGCAATTTACTTCCAATATAAAAGACACTCCCGTTTTGAACTGCCCCCTGTCAAGTAGACAGACGAAAAATAAAAAACAAGAAAACAAAACCGGTTACTGAAAAAGTAGTCGGTTTTTCTACGAAGCAAGAATCAAATCTCTAAATTCCAGGGGTGCAAGGCCGCCAAGCTTTTCCTGATATCGGTATCTGTTGTAGAAAACAATATATCTATCAATTTGTGTTTTCAGGCTATCGGCATCGCCAAACCGGTGTAAATAGTACATCTCTGCCTTGAGTGTCCCCCAGAACGCTTCCATCGGGCCATTGTCAATACATCCGACCAACTCGAGACATACTTTGCTTCATACCTTGCGTATCGAGCTTTGCCCGGAACAATTTACTTGTGTACTGAAATCCTCGGTCACTGTGGAACAAAGGCTTTGCATCAGGGTATCTCAGAATGGCGGCATCAAATGTGTCAAATACGAGTTTGTTATTGTTGCTACTGCCAATGACGTAGACAACAATACTCTTGTCCTTTAAGTCAAGAATTGCGCTGAGGTATAGCTTAGTCTTACTTTTTCTTCTACCGTATATTTACTTTTTTGTGGCATAAAAATGCTCCCCTTTCTGTTTCAGTGGTTTTTTTATTTCCACTGTCTACTTCTTGGGGAGCATATCAATGTTTGCAGGCGTCGGGATAGACGGTATAGCTGTTGTTTCCGCTATTATCTCGGAGAGTGATATAACTGCTGCGGCTCACAACCTAAAGGACTTATTTGAGAATATAAAAGGTGAGCGGTATGTTTGATTTCAAAGCGGCTATATTTGACTTAGATGGAACGCTGATTGATTCTATGGGTGTGTGGGAAAAAATTGATATTGACTTTCTCTCTAAAAGAGGATTACCTGTTCCAGAAACATACATTAACGATATTTGCGTCCGCACGTTTCAGGAAGCCGCCGAATATACGATTGAACTGTTTCATTTGGAAGAACGAGCAGAGGATTTGAAGCAGATTTTTTACGTCAAGCATATACGGATGTAACACCCGGTTATCACATGAACAAGACGCATTGGAATACCGTCACGCTCGGCGGCGATGTGCCGGAGGACGAGCTACGTCGAATGATTGAGCGAAGCTATGACTTGATAAAGGTGAAATTGAAAAACAGGAAGTGATTCTTTGAAAATCCGCAGACTCATTCCGACGATAGCCATTATTCTTATCCTTACATCCTTGTCCGCATGTAAAAACGATAACGGTCTAATCGAAATGCCCGCGCTTGATTTGGGAACTCTCACCGTCATATTCGACTTTGAGAAACAATCCGGCTACGCGAGTAATCAATTCGCCGTATGGGTTGAGGACACGGACGGCAACCTTATAAAGACGCTCTATGCGACACGTTTCACGGCGAACGGCGGCTATAAAAACAGACCCGATTCTATGCCCGCGTGGGTAGAGAAGTCCGGTCTTGCGTCCATGCCGAAAAGCGAGGTTGACGCTATCACCGGCGCGACACCCAAAGCCGGAACGCTCGCCTACACTTGGGATTTGACTGACGCGAACGGCAACGCAGTTCCCTCCGGCGAGTACAGCTTTTTTGTTGAAGGAAGCCTGCGGTGGAAAAACCGTGTTCTCTACTCCGGCACTATCGAGATAGGCGATGCACCTGCGACAGCGAAAGCGAGCGCCGAATACCGTTATGAAGCATCCGACGATCAGCCCGCGCTAACAAGCGAATCGCCCGAAAACTCTATGATTGGAGCGGTAACGGCGAGATATGCGCCTGCCGTTCAAAATTAACGCAAAAAGTGGCAATACCGTTTTGGCAAGCAATGTTTGTGTGTCCACAAACTGCTTGTTAGGGGTTTCCCCTAAGACCCCTCGGACGGGTAAAACCCGTCCGTTAAGCCCCGCCCTTTCGGGCGGTTCTGCTGCGACCGCTTTGCGGTCTATATTTCGTGAGAATCGTGTCGAGTTTGTGCGCGTGAATCGCGTCGAGTTTGTGCGTCCGGGGTAATGCCGAGTATACGGTCGGCGTTGCCTTTCGCGACGGAGAGAGCGCGGCTGTTATCCTTTGCGGCGGCAAAAAGACCTATGTCGGCCTGTAAAGGCTTAGTCTGCGGCTTTACGGTTACGACGTTCAATATCCGCTCATCGTCAAGGGATACGCGCTCCCCGTCAACATAGATGTATTGAGGCGTTGTTTCCGTTTCTGCGTCAGCATCAACAGCCATCGCAAACAGATGAACAGGCGACGCGCCCATTAGCGTTACGAGCGCCATAATGAAAGCCAGTATGGGTTTGATTCTCTTTTTTCGGTTCATCAAAAAACCTCCTTATTGCTTTGTTTTGTGCTATTGAATTGCTTTACAGGCGGAGAGAAAAAAACTTTAATTGCCGCAAAGCAAAACAAAAGGCAGCCAAGCCCGTGAGCTTGACTGCCTTTATGCGATTTATTCACTTTCCTTGCGGTTAGTACCCTGTGGCGAAGATAGCGCCCGATGTTACAAATCCGTCCTTGTCCAGTTTCGGAGCTATACCAAACGCCATTGTTATTTTGGAATCGAAGTTGTAGAGCATATGCTGGTTATGACCCTTTGAGTTTTTCCATTGCGAGAATATTCCTCTTGCCGTACTTAACGGGTCAACACCGAGAGCGCCGCAGCTTAGGGCATTTTCAGCATATCTTGTGTTAAGAGTGTTCTTGGAATTGTGCCATCCGCTTCCGGCAACTTTTCCATTCGGGCGGGTATGACCGGCGCGTTCTCTTTGTTCATCTGCGCGAATATCCGCGTACCCTTGCAATTCCAAGTTGATTTCCAGTTCGCTGAGTCCGTTGGCGGTTCTGTGTTCGTTCAGAAGCCTGTAAAACTCTGTCCTAACGGCATCCGCATATTCGGTGGAGAGCATATAGTCTATGGCTTCCTGTCCAGTCAATGCTTTGCGGGGTGTGGTGTCCGCGGCTTTCGTTCCTGTCACGCTTGCGGGTGGGTCTGTCTTAATTGACACGGCTTCCAGTAAATCGTCGTAGCTGAAGATTATGGGATGTACCAACAAGACCGTTTTGTCAGCGTTCCAGAGGATGTAAACCGGGTATTGGTAGAGCTTTCCGTTGTCTTTCGGAGGTTTCAGTCTTACCGCTTCCGGCCCTGCCGTCAGTACCGCCGTAAAATCATCGTCTGTAACATTTGGTGCAAGGTAGAAGATACTGCCCTTATACTCGATTTTTCGGACGCTTTCGGGTACTCCGCCGAGGGTTTGTGTAATGCCATCCCAAGCCTTTGTTCTCGCTATTGTGGGGGAATCTGTGACTGTACTTGCATGTGCCGCGATGGTTGGGGTCAAGAGTGCCGCTGTGATAAGGATTACAAGGACTTTACTAAGAATGGTCTTTTTCATGGGGAACATCTCCCTGTTGGTTAGCAAGTAGTTTGAAGTTAAACTTTTCCTAATTATACTATACCATCAATGCAACCCTTTGTCAAGCATTATTTACAAAATAATTTATATTTTTACAAATTATTTTGTGCAACATTACTTTACTTCCGAAGCAACAACGCAGTATCTTAACTCCGGCACATCAGCCACACAAGTAATAAGGGTTAAGATATTATCAGCAGACCACGAAAGCGAGGACGAATCCAATTCGTTTACCTGTGTCTTTGAGATTACCTTATAAGTGCGTGTACCGTACTTTGTCGTGTAGGTCAGCTTATCACCGTTTTGCCAATCCTTAACGAAAGAGAAATACGCAGAACTGCCGCGATTATGCCCCGCGAGCGCGACATTGCCATCCCAAACAGAAGTGGACGAGAAATGCCCTGCGCCAATTTTAAGGTTTGACAAGTCCTCGCCCTCATAAACCTTGATTGTCTTGCCGGTTCTTGCGACGTAAAGCGTACCGATTGAGCCGTCCTCATAATACCACGGCGTTGTATTTAACGCGGTTGTCTGTGAAGTGGACGGAAGCAGACCGCTTGATACGCTGCCGCTTCCCGGCGCGTAATCCTCGTTGCCGACAGCGGGTAAAACTTGATTGACCGATACAAAGCCGCTCTGTGGCAGATTATTATGATATGGGCTTGACGGATCTGTCGGAATATCACCGCTGAACACGCCGAAAGGCGGCGGCAGATATGCCGCGTCCTTATTCCTTCGCGTGTTGTCGTTCATGGGGTCGGGCGTTACGGGCGTGTCAACACTTGTTGAGCCGCCGAAGCCGCCAGTATCGTTACCGCTTGAAAAGCTGTAATCAGCCGCGAGAGCCGGAATCGCCGTCGCCGCTATCATCAGCAGCGTCAGAAACAGAGTGAGAAGTTTTCGCATTGTGATTTTCCTTTCTTTTCATAAAATATACCGCGCCGCCCGCACTTAATGCCATAAGCGGAATAATCGCGAGCCATGCGAAGCCGTTGTTAGAGCCGCCGTCTTTCTGCGGCGGTTCTGCCGTCCGCGTCCGTCGCCTGTACGGTAACATACTCGTCGTCGGGTTTAGCGTAGTCGCTCAGGTTAAGCTCCAATGTCTGACTTTCGCCGCCGTTTTTGTCTGTTACGGCGATGTGAAGCGTGTCGCCAGTCAGCCAAACCTCGTCCACGGACAGCGTTTGCGTGTCGTCAGGCGGGTCTGCGGCGGCATATGCCGTCGTAGTTCCCGCGAATAAAAACGCGCTGACAATCAGCGTCAGCGCGAACAGCGGGAGCAGGCGGCACAAGACCGTCTTGTTAGTTTTCTTCAATGATTGCACGGTGCGGTTCCTCCTTATCTGTTTTATGCCCCGAAGTCATGGCTTCGGCGGCGGATTCATCTTTGCGGAGCGAACGCATCAGCGCGTTAAGCTCCGCGTCGCTGATTTTTTCACTCCTAACGAGCGCGACAATATCCTCATTTTCAAGCCGGATTTTTTCGCGTTCCTGTTCGCGGAGTTTTGCTTGAAGCTCTGCGATTTTAGCTTTTGTCTTTTCAATGTCGGCTTTTACTTTTTCGATTTTCGGTTTGTTCATGCTCACCCTCCTAATCACTTGATACGCGCCCAAAGGCGTAAAAATGGTTTTGCCAATATGCCGTGTCAATGTAGGCGTACTGTATAGGGCTTCCGCAATGCAGCATACGAGGTCGCCCGGTAGCGTCAGTTCCGGCATAGATACCAACGTGCGTAACGGGCATAGGTGCGGAATATGTGGAATGGAAAAATATGAGGTCGCCCGGTCTTGCTTCGCTCGGCGATACAGGCGTACAGATATTGTATAATCCCTGCGCTCCAAGCCGCCCTGTATTTTTACGCCCGATTGTGTCAGTACCCATGAAACGTAGCCAGAACAGTCAAAACTTGTTGACGGCGACGAACCGCCCCACACATAAGGATAGCCGAGATACTTCTCCGCTTCGGCGATAAGAGCGGCGTATGTGCCGTCGCCCATACCTCATACTCGCAGCCGTTATTTTGGTGCTTGCTTTTACGTTTTTTATGCAAGCAGCAAGAACAATCTACATCTTCCAAATGGTACTCAAAGCTGTCTTGAATCCTTGTGTTTTGGGTCATTCGGCGTATCTCCTTTCATTTTCGGGCAAACAAAAAACGCCCTCCGCGTTCCCAAATGTGAATGGGAAGCGCAGAGGGCGTTCGTGATATTGCCTGTTTATATTTTAATTATGTGTCACTTAGGGGTATCAAATAACCCGCAGCGGCAAGTCAGCAGTTGACCACCGCAGTTGGGGCAGGTTTCGCAATCACAGCCGACATGGTGACTGTGACCGTATTTTGCGCCGCAATCCGTACACCGTGAATCAGCGCCGCCGCTCTCATACATATCACCGGCATCGCCGACTTTTATGCGGGGATGCTTTTTGCCGCCCGCGCTGTATAGGAAAGGTTGGCAGCCGTCTACTTTTCCTTTATCGCCCTTACAACCCCTGCAATGTGTAGCGGGAACGGCAAGCAGGTCAAGCCCCTCGTCGCTTTCATGCGCTCTTATTCCCCAACTACCCACAGAGAAGCACCCCCTTTGCCAGCGCGTCGTATGCCGCCGCGACTTTGCCGTGAGGGTCGTGCGTGAAAATGGATTTGCCTGTCGCGCTCGATTCGGCGGCGCGTATAGAGTGGGGAACGTGGTCGTTGAAAATGCGGATTTCCTCGCCATACGCATTTTCAATCATGCTCGCCCCGCGAATCCACACAAGCGGCGGTGATTTCGCCGGAATAATATCACTTGCGGGTTCGCCACGGGATTTTCTCCTTGAAGTAGTCCGTGACCAAAACTTTGCTTTTATCGAAAGCACAATGGAAGGCGAGGAAAAGGAGCAGGCTCTTGAAGCAATGCCAGCGTTGGAAGATCAAGCCCTCGCATTAATGAATTTGCCAGCGGAAACATTGCAAACAATGGATTATGCCGGCGGCCTTACATATTACTATATGCAAGAAATGTATAAACATCCGACACGTGAAATTGTTGCAGGAATCACCATCCCCTTCTTAGTCCTTCATGCTGGTGACGACTTCCAAATTAATGAAAATGACTTTATCGCATGGAAAGAGGTTCTTGGCGGCAGGGAAAACGCTACACTCAAATGGTATGAAGGCTTGAACCATTTGTTTATGCCTGCACTATTCAAAGACATAACAAGGGTTGAAGAAGGATACAGCATAACGGCAAATGTGGACGCTCAGGTTTTACAGGACATTGTTGAATGGGTAAAAGAGCAGTAAGAAAGCATGCTTATGGCAAGCCGACAATCTATGCCAGTTGTTAGTTGGTATTCCCGGACTTGGTTGAGCGGTATAGCGTTTTATCGTCCTGTTTTTTTAATTATTTCCAGTCCATAGTTGTAGGTTGGCGTGGGATTATCCGTTGTATTCTTCCTGTTTCATCCTTTACAGTATCTCGGACATACTGGCATACAGCTCAAATGTGATCTGGCAGTTCTTTGTTCTGTTCGGAATAGCGGTTGGGGGCTACATAACTGGAGTGTTGTATTTCAACAAAAAGGACTTGCTGTTATAAAACAAGCATTCAGTCTTCGTGTGAGCTAAAATACCGCAAACTATGCCGACTTTAGCGGTTGCGTTATCTACTGGAACCGCTGCTACCATTCGGGCTAAAAATTTGTTCTTTTATTCCTTTTTTATTTTGTTATGGCAAAGTTGAGTTAAAAAAATAATAGTTAAGGAGGTGATAACATAATGGCAGATAAGAGATTTGAAATTACAGATAAAGAAAATGGTGTTAACGGAGCTAAAATTATTACAGATATTGAAACAGGTGTACAATACCTTTTTGTTTGGCATGGTAATATAGGTGGTTTGACATTATTAGTAGATAAAGAAGGAAAACCAATTACAAATAAAAAATAACGTAACTGTTCATTCGCTTCTAAAGTAGTGAAGGAAAAACAACACCGGGCGTGTAATTGTTTTTGTGTTTTCTCATAACTCAACTTTCTCATAACAAAACAAAAAAGAATAAAAGAGCAGTTTTTCAGCCTGAATGTTATAGAAGTTTTGCGAAACAATCCATCAAAAATGTAGAGTTAAAAATTGATTCTGGCGATGCATCTGTTCAAGTGTTAAGCATCACCGGTGATGAAGTTGTTTGGGGAAATAATTATCAAGAGGATTCAAGTTTCACTATTGATTTGTATGATGTAAAGGCAAACGGTGAATATCTGCTTAAAATCGAAACTACTCAATCAAAGAAAGCAAGCCTTATAATTACTTCTGACAACAAACTCGTGAAAGATAATGAAGAACCTGAAAAATATATAATTGAAAAGAAATGATAATTATTAAGCTACGTGCTAAGAAAATATGCAGATAGATGTGAACGGCTTAAAATCCCGTTTCAACGTGAGTATGGGTTTAAATAACAGCACAACGTATGATAAAGTCGTTAGCTACGAGCTATTACTGCGAATCATTCGGCGTAGCGAGTTAATATACTGCGAGGGTTTTTATGAAGATTAAAAAAATGATATTGGTATGTGCAATTACTCTAACATTGACAGGCTGCAAGAATAATTATTCTCCTAATACAGTCTCTCCCACACCCCCGGAATCTACAAAAGCTGATACGGAAACAAAACATCCGATTGCTTTTGATTATACTAATCATAATCATCCTGATGAAGAAAAGTATAAAACAATATTGGGTGAACCATCAAAATTAAGTACCAGAGATCCCGTCATTGCAAAGCAGGAAGAAGTAAGAGCTTGGAATGGGGAGTTCGGTGGATTTATAAAAGATGTTAATTTGGGGTATGACATCAGAAGTTGTGATATGTCAGAGGTCAATTTTAATGTGGTTGAAAATTATAACGATTTAACCTTCGATTCCAACACGATTTGGCCTAAAACGCTGCCCGAAGGTTTTGACCCAGGATATATTCTTGAATCAAACAAAAATCCGGGGCTTGGCATACGTGCCTTACATGATAATGGTATTACGGGTAATGGAGTAGGTATTGCTATAATCGACCAAGGACTTTTGTTAGAGCATGAGCAATATAAAGATAACCTTATGTACTACGAAAAGATTCATTGTATAGATGATTCGGCACAAATGCACGGCCCTGCGGTAGCTAGTATAGCTGTCGGAAATACCATTGGCGTAGCGCCGGGTGCAAAACTCTACTATATAGCTACGACCTACGGGCATTTTAACAATGCAGGTGATTTTGAATATGATGCGTCAATCATTGCAGATTGTATTATAAGAGTACTGGAAATAAATAAGGAGCTTCCAGAGAACGAAAAAATTAGGGTTATATCCATCTCCAAAGGTTATGATGAGGGGGATAAAGGATATGCAGAACTAACGAATGCAATTGATAGTGCCAATAAGCAAAATATTTTGGTGCTGACTACCACTACAGAGGCGTACTATCACTTTCCTCTTAGGGGTATGGAGCGGGACTACATCAAAGACCCGGATGATTTTTATTCATATACCCCGGAGTGGTGGAAGGCAGATGAGTTTTATTCCGACCCAAGCTCTTTTCAAGACAATATATTAGTGCCTATTGATTACTCACCTCATTATCATTGTACAACACCTATTCAGGAGGCCATACGTTTAGAGAGTTGACAACAGAGTACATACACAACACCTATATTATATAGACAGCGAGTGAACGACCCCAGCGGTAAATAAAAAAAACCGCAGTTGGGTAGGCGTTCTTTCGCGCCTATCGGCATATGGCAAGCCAAACGGCGGTTTTGAGATAAATCAAAGCCGCCGTTTTATTTTTCACAAAAATTTGAAAACGGAGGGTGTATTAACTGCACCCTTTTTTAAGGCACGGCGGCGTTAAGGAGGCGTCACCATGTTTTTTTGTTACCGGCGTTTACCGCCACAAAAGCGTGAACTATTAAAAAAAGCCCTATCCCGTCTGCGGACAAGCCTGCTTATCAATATCACTACACAGCACTTAATATAAGCGTTGTATACACAGCAAAAAGCCCGAATGGACTACACTCCATCGGGCTTTTTGCTGTGTATGGCGAATTTTGCGGTATTTACGGCTATTTTCTGTTTCTTTAGTAGAAGTAATACTGCGCTATTGAGATATAGCGTCGGTTGCCGCAGTCCTCCGCTCCAATTTGAATTTCCAAAAAAATTCAAATTGGAGGTATCAACAATGGCTTACATCAAAGTCTTAGAAGAAAAGAAATGGCTTCAATGGAAAGAAACTGAGGAAAAGAAACTGCGTCAGTTTGGCGTTGACGAGGAAGTGATTAAAAAGCTCCGCGATTCTGATTGGGAAGATTTTAAGGCGGAGCGCCGGTTTTTTGAGCATTTTCCCGATACGAATACATACCTCGACTGGCAGGCGGCTGATGAGGTTGTTGCAGACATCCGAACCGTTCAAGATTTGCTGGATGACATTGACAACGAAGAACTGCACCGGCTCCTTATAACCGTGGACAAGCTCACGTTGCAAATTGCCATTTGGAAACTGGAGGGGTACACAAGCGCGGAAATATCAAAGAAATCCAGTCTTTCCGTCAACGCGGTAAACTTTCGTATTTGGAAGCTCAGAAAAAAATAAAAAATATTTTGTGACCTGCTAATATTTCGGGGTTTCCCGTCGGCTATAGGGTGAGAGGACGCA
>JALQSN010000336.1:0-53757 GCA_023690525.1 Holotrichia oblita | reverse complement strand
ATGTTTTGGACATAAGCGTTACAGCAAACCGGCCGGATTGCCAAAGCATTTTAGGGCTGGCAAGAGAAGTGGCAGTTGCACTCGGCAAACCGTTTAAACAGAAGAAATCTGCCGCTGTTAAAGTTGATAAGAATTGCAGCACGGCGGATTTTGTTAAAGTCAGCGTAGAGGATACCGTGCTTTGTCCCACTTTTTTAATGTCCGCCGTTAAGGATGTTAAGGTGGCGCCGTCGCCGCTGTGGATGCGCAGAAGGCTTGCCGCAGCAGGATTAAGAGGTATTTCCAACATAGTTGACATAACCAATTATGTTTTGATTGAAATGGGACAGCCGATGCACGCATTTGACTGCGAAAGTATCGAAGGCGGAGAAATAATTGCACGCCGTGCCAAACAAGGGGAAAAAATTGTTCCGTTTGATGAAAAAGAGTACACGCTTGACAGCGGTACTTTAGTAATCGCAGACAAAAACCGTGCGACGGGGCTGGCGGGAATAATGGGCGGCAGGAACTCGGGAATTACTTCCGAAACAAAAACCGTGCTTTTCGAATGCGCTAAGTTTAACCGTGAAAGTATCCGCAGGAGCAGCCGCAAATTAGGTTTGCGTTCCGATGCCTCCGCCAGATTTGAAAAAGGCGTAGATTCGTACAATACATTTAACGCAATTAACCGTGCGATGGGGCTTGTTAACGAATTGAAATGCGGCAGAGTGTGCGGAAACCGTTTTGAATTTACCGTCGACGACCTCACGGCGCATCAAATTTCATTTCCGCTAAGCGAAATTGACAGAGTGCTTGGAATTGATGTTCCCGTTCAGAGGGTAAAGGAAATTTTAAACACACTGGGACTAAAAACGCAGGTTTCGAAAAACATTGTCAGCGTAACCGTACCGCCGTACAGAAGGGACATTGAGCGGCCGTGCGATGTGATAGAGGAAATTATCCGTGTTTACGGATACGACAAGATTGAAAATACGCTGCTTGCAAGTGCGGGAGTCACTAAGGGCGGCAAAACGGAATTCAGAAAAATGCTCGACAAATGCAAGACTGCGCTTGTCGGTTTAGGCTTTTCAGAAGCGGTTTCTTACTCGTTTTTCGGCAAAGGCAATTACGACAAATTATTACTTGCGCAAGATGATATCCGCAGACAAAGCATAAAAATTATGCGTCCTTTAGGCGAGGAATTAAGTATTATGCGCACTACGCTTGTGCCGGGAATGCTTAATGCTTTGTCGCTTAACCAAAGCAGAGGCAACGACAGCGCTTTGCTGTTTGAGGTCGGCAAGGTTTATTTGCCTAAAGAATTACCGCCGATCGAACTTCCCGAAGAAAAGTATTGTTTGTGTATCGGCATTTACGGCAAAGATGCAGGTTTTCTGACTTTAAAAGAAACTGTTGACGCCGTACTGGATAAACTCGGCTTCAATTGTCCGTTGCCGCAAGTTGAGTTGTCAGGCGGCGGAAGCAGCGTTGTCGAGCCGTTTTTACATCCCGGCGTGAGTGCGTTTGCTGCGGTTGAGGTCGGTGGCTGTTACGAACAAATCGGCTGTTTAGGACAGGTTCATCCTGTCGTACAGCAAAATTTTAATCTTGCTAACGCTTCATTTGTTGCAGTGGTTGATTTGGACGAACTGTTTAAACGCCTAAAAACCCAAAAGCGTTACTCTCCGATTGCTAAATTCCCGTCTTCGCAAAGAGATTTGTCAATCGTGGTTGATGAAAATGCGCCTGTCGGAGCAATTGTAAACAAATTGAAGTCAGTGTCGGAGTTTGTAGAAAATGTAAGTCTGTTTGATGTGTACAGAGGCGGACAGGTCGAAAGGGGCAAGAAGAGTGTTTCGCTTTCCGTTAAACTGCGCTCGCACGAAAAGACGCTGTCAGATGTTGAAATCGAAAGCGTTATGCTTGCCGCACTTAAAAAACTTTGAGATGAGTTCGGCGCAAAACTCAGGTAGAAACGGTTAAATAAATCTAAATTAATTAAAAATGAATAAAGCGGCAGAAAAACTGGAACTTAATTTGATTCTGGCGCAAGCGGCGGAATATGCGGTGAGCGAACCTGCAAAAGCGGCAATGCTTGCGCTTTTGTCGTGCAACGAACCGGAAAAGGTTAAATTATTGCTTGACGAGACTGCGGAAGCAGGGATTTATTTAGACAAACTTAATATACAGCCTAATTCTTCTTTTGACAGTATTAAGGAAGCGGCGGAAAAGGCAAGAGTTCTGTCTACGCTTTCTATGGCGGAACTTCTAAAAATTCATGCGTATGCTGCGCATTAGCAGGCTTGTTCAGTCATCTTTAACGCAGCCGTCAGAATTTAATTTGCACATCCTTAAAACAATGGCGGCAGCGGTGCATACTGACAAAAAACTTGAAGATGACATTGACGGCTCAATCGAAAGTGAAAGCATGGTAAGCGACAGGGCGTCAAGTAAACTGTATTCATTAAGGCAATCAATACGGCGGGCTAACGAGGAAATTAAGTCTAAACTCAAAACTTTTATTAAATCTGCAGAATACCGCACGGTTTTACAGGACGCATTTGTTACCGTAAGAGACGGGCGGTTTGTTGTACCCGTTAAAGCAGAGTACAGAAACAATATCCCAGGTCTGATTCACGACATTTCGGGTTCGGGTTCAACGGTTTTTATCGAACCGATGCCTGTTGTAAATCTCAATAATGAGATTAAAATGCTGCCGCTTGAGGAAAGCAGGGAAGTTGAAAGAATTTTAAAAGAATTTACCGCAAGAATCAGCGCAGTTTACGACAAACTGATCTGCAATGAGGAAATGGTCGCTAAACTTGATGTTATTTTTGCAAAAGCGCATTATGCGGCAAAAATTAGAGGCACACGGCCGAAAGTAAATTTCAACGGAGTAATTGACATTAAGGACGGACGGCATCCGCTTTTGGATAAAACTAAGGTTGTTCCCGTTTCAATTTCATTGGGCAGAAAATTTAACTTTTTGGTTATAACGGGACCGAACACCGGAGGCAAAACCGTTTCGCTTAAAACCGTAGGTTTGTTTGTATTAATGGCAGGGTGCGGGCTGTTTCTGCCTTGCCGTGAAGAAAGTGAAATTTCGCTGTTCGACAGCATTTTTTGCGACATAGGCGACGAGCAAAGTATAGCGCAAAATTTAAGCACATTTTCCGGCCATATGAAAAACATTTGCTCCATTTTAAAAAGCGTTACCCCTAAAAGCCTTGTGCTGCTTGACGAACTCGGAGCCGGCACGGAACCGAACGAAGGTGCGGCGCTGGCGCTTTCGATAACCGAGTATCTGCTTGCTAAAAACGCTAAAGGTTTAATTACCACCCACTACAGTGAATTAAAGGAGTTTTCTTTAGTAAGCGACAAAATCGAGAATGCTTCGATGGAATTCGATTTAAAGACATTCGCACCGACCTACAAACTTGTTATCGGCGTGCCGGGAAGCAGCAACGCAATCCGTATAGCGGAAAGAATAGGGCTGCCTAAAGAGGTTACCGAAGGTGCATTAAATAAACTTTCCAAAGAAAAAGTTTCGTTTGAAAATATACTTGCTGGTGCGGAAAAATTACGACAGGAATACGAATCAAACATGGATGAAGTAAACCGCATGAAAAAAACCTTGTCGGACGAACTTTTTAAGGTGCAAAACCAAAATGCAATACTTGCAGACGAAAGAGAACGGCTGCTTCAAAATTCTAAAACAAGCGCAAAGAGGATTGTCAGCGAAACTAAGGATGAAGCGCAGCAGTTAATTGAGGAATTAAAGCAAGTTATTAAGGAACATAATTTAAGCGACGAGGCAGTTTTTGCCGCAAGGGCAAAATTAAAAAAGTTTTCCGAAAAAAAACTTCAGGAAGACGAGGCCGAACTGCCTGACATTACAAGACCGGTAGATATAAACACACTGAAAGCCGGAGATAAAGTCTATTTTAAGCCTTTTTCAATCGAAAGTACTGTTGTTTCGCCTGTAAACGCCAAAGGCGAGGTCGAAATTTTAGCGGGGAAAATTAAAATTTATGCGACTGCCGACAAACTCGCCGAGATTGTATTTAAAGAGAAACGCCCAAAAACGAAAGAATTAGGCGGCGTAAAGTACGACAATTTGGCGGCAAGGCGGGAATTTTCTGCTGAAATTAATGTGATTGGCAAAAACTGTGCCGAAGCGTTGGCAGACATTGACATTTTCTTAGACAACAGCATTATGTCGGGCGTTAACGAGGTCAGGATCGTACACGGTTTCGGCACAGGCGTTTTGCGCAAGGCAGTACATTCGTATCTAAGAACGCATCCTGCCGTCGGGGAATTCAGAGCGGGCGGGCAGGGCGAAGGCGGGGGCGGCGTAACGGTGGCGAAATTTAAGTAAGATGAACAGATACTTTGACAGTTGCGCGACAACGGCGGTCGACAAGGAAGTAATCGAAGCAATGAACAAAGCGCTGGCGGAAGAATTTTACAATCCGTCTTCGCCTTACTCTGCTTCTGCGGATATAAGAAGTAAAATTTCCATTGCAAGACAAAAGGTAGCCGATGCGGTAATTTGCGAAAAAGAGGAAATTGTTTTCACTTCCGGCGGCACGGAAGCAAACAATGCGGCAATTTTCGGCGGGCTTAGCGCAAAAAAGGGAAAAATAATTACAAGCCGTGCCGAGCATCCTTCGATTTACAACTGCATACAAGAACTGGCAAAAAAGGGATATGAAGTAGTTTATACACCGCTAAATGCCGACGGTTCTGTTAATATCGAAGGCTTTAGTGGAATTGCGGATGAAAACACCGTTTTAGTTGCGTTAATGCATGTTAACAATGAAACGGGAGCAATCAGCGATGTTAAATCGTTATGCAAAATTGCCAAATCGAAAAATGCGTCCTGTGTATTTGTTTGCGACGGAGTACAGGCTTTTTGCAAGATATCTGTGAATTTAGTGGATTTGAATGTGGATTTTTACACGGCATCGGCGCACAAAATCCACGGTCCTAAAGGTATAGGAGCGTTATATATTAAAAAAGGCGCAAAATTTTCACCGTTGTTTTTCGGCGGAAGTCAGGAAGGAAATCTGCGTGCGGGAACAGAAAATGTGGCGGCGGTCTACGGGTTTGGAAAGGCGGCGGAAATCGGTCATGCGTTAATAAAAAAAAATGCAGTAAAGTTTTTGGAATACAAAAAGGTTGTTTCCGATTACTTAAACGGGCACTGCGGCGAATATTTTCAAATTGCTCCCGACAATTCTGCGCCGCAAATACTTGCGCTTGCATTCGGCGGTGTGAAATCGCAAATTCTTATAAATTTGATGGAGCAAAAGGGTTTTTTTGTGGGAAGCGGGTCTGCGTGCAGCACTAAAAGCGTTTACAGCAGAGTAGGGCAGGCAATAAATTTGCCGCTGCGGTATATAGAAGGAATTGTAAGGATTTGTTTCAGCAAGCACAATTCCATGCAAGATGTTGTCTCATTGGCCGAAGAATTGGCGGCGGCAGTGAGCGAAGTAAGAAAAATGACAAAATAGTATGAAAAAAGTAATCATTATAAGGTACGCGGAAATTCATTTGAAGGGGCACAACAGGTCGTATTTTGAAAGTGTGCTGGTTAACAACATTAAAAATGCACTCAAGGGCTTTGAGTACAAATTGTCTAAAACAAGCGGCAGGTATCTAATCACCGATTTTGAAAGCGGCAGTTCTTCTAACATTTTGGCTAAACTAAAGTGCGTGTTCGGCATTCATTCTCTAAGCGAGGCGGAGGCGGTAAAAAGCGATGCCGAGTTAATAGCGCAGGCGTGCTGTCGGCAGGAAACGGAAAGCGGTTCATTTAAGGTCGAATGCAACCGTGCCGACAAGACATTCCCGCTTAAATCCTTTGAAATGGCTGCAAAAGCGGGGGGAGTTATGTTGGAAAAATTCCCCGATTTAAAAGTTGATTTATTTAATCCCCAAAAAATTGTTTACATTGATATAAGAGAAACAAAGGAAACATTTGTTTATTCCAAAGTTATTTCCGGTGCCGGCGGGCTGCCGGTCGGCTGCGGCGGCAAAGGACTGCTGCTGCTTTCAGGTGGTATTGACAGCCCTGTTGCCGGTTTTTTAATGGCAAAAAGAGGCATGACAATTTCTGCGGTGCATTTTCACAGTTATCCTTACACCACTAAGGAATCTGAAGAAAAGGTGATTGCACTTGCAGAAAAACTTAAAAACTACACGGGCGGCAAACTTACCGTTTATTCGGTTCCTTTTGCGGAGATTCAAACGGGAATCAGAGAACTGTGTCCGGAGAATTACCTCATAACAATCATGAGAAGATTTATGATGAGCATTTCTCAAATAATTGCTTTAAGAAACGGCGCAGGCGCACTTATTACAGGAGAGAGTTTGGGGCAAGTTGCAAGTCAGACGCTGGAAAGCATTACCGTTACCAACGCAGTGGCGCAGATTCCGGTTTTTCGCCCGCTTATCGGTTTTGACAAAGCCGAAATCATTACTGTGGCGCAAAATATAGACACTTTTAAGATTTCGATTTTGCCGCACGAGGACTGCTGTACGGTTTTCCTTCCCCAAAGTCCTGTAATTAAACCTAGAATTGCTCTTGCTGAAAAGTTTGAAACCGCATTAGAAGTCGAAGCGTTAATACAGCGTGCCGTTGAAAACACAAAAATTATTGAAGTTTAACAATAACGATGGTTGTAACAAGGCGGCTCTTAAAGCCGCCTTGTTTGTATTGCACCGAATTCGTCGTCATAGAAGTGGTCAAACATTTTGCCGTCGGGAGATTTGTCTTTAGGCAATTCCTTGCCGGGCGGTGGAACGGGATTTTCTTCGTTCGGGTTTTCTTTTGGTTCGGTTAAATCCTTTTGCTCATTTATACTGTCGTCTATAGGATTTGGCTTTTCATTTTTTTCTTGCGGCTTAATGCGGCCGGAAACGGATTTAGGCTGATTATAAACCGAGAAAAATTCTAAAAGTTTTTCACTGTCAGGTGTTGAACTTTGTGCAAGTTCCACTTTGTGTTCATCGTTTAGTTTCACTCTGTCTAGAGCAAGACGGATAACTGAATCCGGCGTGCGGAAGTCCTCGCAGCCTGACGGATATATATTGTTTAAAATTTCTTTGGCGACGGCAGTAGGGGCGGTGCTGCCGTTTGTCCCTTCTTCAAGCAAATCGCCGCTGTCGGCAAACAGCCACACGGACAATGTGTCTTTGGGCGTGTATGCGCAAAAAATTGCGTCGGAGTTGTTGCGGCAGCCGTGCTGTCCGACCGTTCCTGTTTTCCCCGCTACTGGCAGTTGCAGATCAGCAAGCAACTTACCTGTTCCTGTTTTAACGGCATCTTTTAAAATGTCTGTTGTAAGGAAGGCGGCATCTTCGCTGAAAATCCTGTTTTCCTGCAACGGATGAGTGTACAGTGCGCGGCCTTTCGAATCAGTTATTTTTTTAATAAAACTAAGTTCTTTATACAAGCCGCCGTTCGCCAAGCACATGTAAGCGGAAGAAAGTTTATTAATGCACACACCGTTTTCAAATGCGCCAAGTGCCATCGGCAGCGTAATGTTCTCATCCCCCTTAATAAAACCGAGCGCAGTTAACGATTGCTGTAAATTTTTCTTTTCAAGCGAGTTGAAAATTTTTACCGCAGGCACATTTTTGCTGCCCTTTAATGCCTCTCTTACTGTAGTCCAGCCTGAATAATTTCCTTGTGAATTTTGCGGACGATAGTCGCCAAAGTCCGTAATTTCATCCAGAACGGGCGAAGCGGGAGAGATGAGGTTTTGTTCGAATGCCGGAGCGTAAACTGCCACAGGCTTTGCAGTAGAGCCTATTTGCCTTGATGCGCCATACAAGTTCAGGCGTGAGTTGCAGCAAAAAGCGCTGATTCCGCCGGTAGCATTATCTGCAATTAAACCCATTTTGTAAGTGTTTTTGCCGCTTTCGGTTTTTGTTTCGTTCTTTAAAAGTGCTTCCTCTAACGCTATTTGCTTTTTGCAGTCAAGAAAAGTGTGAATCCGCAAACTGCTGTTTTTTACTTGAGCAGGGCTGATTCCAAGTAATTCTGCCGCTTGCACTACAACCGCATTCTCGTAGCCCTGCATCTTTTCGCTGCTTAAATTCGCAGCAATTATTTTAATTTCTTCTGCAAGCGAAGTTTCGTATTCCTCATTTGATATGTATCCTTGTTCGTTCATTACACACAAAATTAAATTTCTGCGGCCTAAGCATTTTCCGGAATTTTTGTCGGGTGCGTAAGAAGATGGCGCTTTAATAATCGCCGCAAGCGTTGCACTTTCCGCCAGCGAAAGTTCGGAAGCCTTCTTGTTAAAGTAGCACTCTGCCGCTTGTCCGATGCCGTAACAATTGTTGCCGAAGTAAATTGTGTTAAGGTACATTTCTAAAATTTCCTCTTTAGAGTACCGTCTTTCCATTTTAATTGCCAATGCAATTTCTTTTGCTTTTCGACCAAGTTTTTTTTCGTTTGTGAGATGTGTGTTTTTAACAAGTTGTTGTGTAATTGTCGATGCGCCTTCCTTGTAACTTAGTGAACGGGCATTTTCCGCAACTGCGCTTGCCATCCTGTATGTGTCGACGCCCCGATGTTCGTAAAATCTTTTATCCTCAATTGCGACAAAAGCATTGTAGGTGTATGAATTAAGTTCATCCAATTTTATGTAAACAGTACTATCTAAAGCGGCAGCCGCATCTAATTTGCCGCCGTTGTTATCGAACATTTCCAAAGTGGAACTGTGCATTTCCAGTTTTGCGGTTTCCAGTTTCGCATTTGCGGCAGGAATAAACAAAATTGCAAGCAATGCAACGCCTGCGGTAATTAGAACCGCAGTCATTACTAAAGCAACCTTTAAAAACTTTTTTAAACTGCGTTTGCGCTTCTTTTTCTCAATCTTTGCTTTGCTCATACACAAATTATTATTTGCGGTTTTGTGAGAATTACCATTGGCAAACTGCGTTTGTTTTGATATAATAATCGAAATGTCGAAATATTTCATTTTAACCTACGGCTGCCAGATGAATCTTCATGAGTCCGAAAAAATTGCAGGTCTGCTTGAAAATGCAGGCTACACAGAAGCGGCTGATAAGTCGGCAGCGGATTTGATTGTATTAAACACCTGCTGCATCAGGGAAACGGCAGAAAAGAAAATACTCGGGCACTTAGGGCAGCTAAAGAGGCTGAAATTAAAAAAGCCTGCATTAAAAATTGCCTTATGCGGCTGTATGACGCAACAGAACGGCAAAGCGGGGGATGTTGTTAAAAAATATCCTTTTATTGATGTTGTTTTAGGTACGCACAACTTGCATTTGCTGGCTCAAAAATTGAGTGAAATTAAAACTAAGAAGCCGGTTGTGGAAATAACGGAATCTTATGAAATTAGTGAGGGATTGGCGGTTAAACGAAACAGCATGCCAAACGCTTGGGTTAATATAGTTTACGGTTGCGACAATTTTTGCACCTACTGCATAGTACCGTTCGTACGCGGACGGGAGCGAAGCCGCCCGTTTAATGCAGTTGTCGGCGAGGTCAGGGAATTAGTTGCACAAGGCTACGGCGAAATTACTTTACTCGGGCAAAATGTTAATTCTTACGGCAAAAATTTAAATGACGGTTCGTCGTTCGCCTCGCTTTTAAATGCGCTTGGCAAAATTGACGGTAAATTCCGCTTGCGGTTTATGACATCGCATCCTAAAGATTTTTCCGATGAGGTTATCGAAGCGATTGCGCAAAACGAAAAGATTTGCAAGCATATACATCTTCCCGTTCAGGCAGGGAGCAGCAAAATTCTTAAAGCGATGAACAGGAAGTATACAAGAGAAGATTATCTTGCGCTTGTCGATAAAATTAAAAAGCGGATACCAAACGCTAAAATCACTACTGACATAATGGTAGGTTTTAACGGCGAAACCGAAAGCGACTTTTTGCAGACTTTGGATTTGGTTGAAAAATGCAGATTTTCCAATGCGTTTTGTTTTGTGTTTTCAAAGCGTAAGGGAACGGCCGCCGAAAACGGACCGGACGAAGTCCCGCTTGAAGTTAAAACGGACAGGATTAAGCGGTTGATTGCTCTGCAAAACCGTATTACCCGTGAAATCTCCAAAGAGTACATCGGCGGCGAGTACGAGATACTGGTCGACAGAAAAAACGACAAGTTGCAAAACACTTACTGCGGCAGAACCGACTGCGGCAGACTGGTTTCATTCGAAAGCGAGACAGATTTAACAGGCAAATTTGTTACAGTCAAAATTACAAAGGCTAAATCGGCGTCGCTTTTCGGCGAGGTTAAAGAGGTTAATTTATGGCGCTTACACCGATGATGAACCATTATCTCACCACGAAAGAAAATTACAAAGACTGTGTATTAATGTACCGTCTCGGCGATTTTTACGAGATGTTTTTTGATGATGCCGTGAAGGTTAGCGAGGCGCTGGATTTAGTGCTTACCGGCAGGGATTGCGGGCTGGATAAGCGTGCTCCCATGTGCGGGATTCCGCATCATGCGGTGGAATCGTACATAGCGAAGTTAATAGGTCAAGGTTTCAAGGTTGCAGTATGCGAGCAACTTACGCTGCCGGACGAATCCAAGGGTATGGTTGAAAGAGGGGTTGTCAGAGTCGTTACTGCCGGCACAGTTACCGAAGAACAAATGCTTGATGCTTCGCAGAACAATTTTCTTGCCGGTGTTGTGCTTAGAGCCGCCTCATGTTCAACTGCGTGGGCGGACATCTCTACGGGTGATTTTTTTACTGCAGAGTTTACCGGAGAGGATTCTGTCGCTAAAATGTTAAATCATCTTGTTTCGATTTGCCCTAAGGAAATAATTTGCAACAAAGAAGCGGAAAAGTTTAACGAAACCGCTATTGTAAGGCAAAACATACTGCCCCGGTTTTCTTGTTTTAGCGAATTTAATTTCAATGCTTTGGAAGCAAAGGAAATTTTGTTCAAGCAATTTAGCGTAAAATCGCTTCAAAGTATGGGAATTGATGAAAATTCTTTAAGTGCTCTTTCTTGCGCATTGCTGGTTAAGTATTTTATTAAAACGCAATTCCGCATGGTCAGCCACCTTAAACCCATTAAATGCCGTGAACTAAGCGAGTTTATGAAACTTGACACAAACACAAAAACACATCTCGAGTTGTTTTTGTCGAATCATGACCGCAAGCGCAAAGGTTCTTTAATTTGGCTTTTAGACCAAACTAAAACGCCTATGGGAAGCCGGATGCTTAACAGTTGGATGCTTAATCCGTTGCAGGATGCCGCTGAAATCAAAAAAAGGCTGGATGCGGTGGACGAGTTCGTAAAGGACTTTCTATTCAGAGAGGAGTTAAAGGGCGTACTTGCCGCAGTCAAAGACATTGAGCGGCTTGCGGCTAAAATTTCCTGCGACCGACTAAGCCCGAGAGACTGCAACGCATTGCAATCGTCGCTTTACACATTCCCTAAACTTAAAAGCCTTTTGTCGCAATCTAAAACCCTTTTGCTGCGCTCGCTTGCAAAAGAGTTTCCGGATTTAAGCGAAGCGGAAAAACTGCTTGCTGATTCAATTATGGAAAATGCGCCGCCGACCGCGCGTGAAGGTTCTTTCATTAAGGACGGTTTTGACAAAACACTGGACGAATGCCGCTACTTATCAAGTCACGGCAAACAAATGCTTGCAGGCTTAGAAGCGAAAGAAAAAAATTCCAGCGGAATTAAAAATTTAAAAATAGGATACAACAGAGTGTTCGGTTACTTCTTTGAGGTTACTAATTCCTACAAAGATATGGTGCCGCTGCATTTTATGCGTAAGCAGACGCTTGTCGGTTCCGAAAGATACATTACCGACGACCTTAAGCAACTTGAAGAGGCGATTTTAGGAGCAGAGGAAAGGGGACTTAGAATTGAAAAGGAACTATTTTGCGAAATCTGCCAAAAACTTTTAGCATTTATTCCATCTCTGCAAGCGGTGGCGGCAGCGATTGCGTCGGCAGATTGTTTGCTCTCGTTTGCAACCGTAGCGGTGAATAATAATTTTTCCAAGCCGGAAATTACAACTTCAGAGCGATTGGAAATTTCGCAAGGCAGGCATCCGATTGTCGAACATTATCTTAAAAAAGGCGCTTTCGTACCTAATGATACAATGCTGGACACCGGACAAAACCGCACAATAGTGCTTACCGGTCCGAACATGGCGGGCAAAAGCACATTTATGCGCCAGACGGCGATTATTGCTTATCTTGCACATATAGGCTCTTTTGTGCCTGCCTCAAGTGCCTCAGTCCCCATTATTGACCAAATTTTTACTAGAGTTGGTGCGTCCGACGATATAGCGTTCAGCCAAAGTACATTTATGGCGGAAATGACCGAAGCGGCTTACATTTTAAACAATGCAACGCAAAAAAGCCTCATTGTGCTGGATGAGATAGGGCGGGGTACATCAACCTTTGACGGCCTTTCGATAGCATGGGCTATATTGGAATATCTGACTAAAAACATCAAGGCTAAGACTCTGTTCGCAACGCACTTTCATGAACTTACCGAACTTGAAGGCAATGCGGAAGGAATTAAAAATTTCAAAATTTCAGTTTCCGAGTTTAACGGCACTGTAGTCTTTTTGTATAAAATAGCTAGGGGCGCAGCAAACAAGAGTTTCGGCATTGAGGTTGCCGGATTAGCGGGCGTTAAAGAAGAAATTCTGCAAAACGCAAGAAAAATACTTAGCGGACTGGAAGCCGGCAATACGGCGGCCGGTACGGCAGACCGGCAGTTGAAACCTGCCGCTGACAAGAAGGCGGCGGAAGTTAAACGAATTTTAAACGACATTGACATAAATAAGTGCAGTCCGATAGATGCGTTTGAAATTTTGAAGGATTTAGTCGAAAAGGTTAAGGATAATTAATGAAAGCAATCAGCGTGCTTGACAAAAGCATATACAATTTAATCGCTGCTGGCGAGGTGGTTGAAAGACCTTCGTCTGTTGTAAAAGAACTGGTGGAAAACGCTGTGGATGCCGGTGCAAAAACAATCTCGATTACGGTTGAAAACGGCGGCCTGTCATTAATCGAAGTTAGCGATGACGGTTGCGGAATTGCGGCGGACGATGTGAAGAAAGCATTTTTAGCGCACGCTACAAGTAAAGTTTTTTCCGCTGACGATCTTTTTGCAATAGGAACGCTGGGCTTTAGAGGAGAAGCGCTGTCAAGCATTGCGGCAGTGTCCAAAGTAACGCTTACAACTGCTGTCAGCGATGAAGGCGAAGGCGCAAAAATTTCATTAAGTCAAGGTATAGTGGAAAATTTCGGCAAAGCAGGCTGTAAGAAGGGAACAACGGTTTCCGTGAAAGACTTATTTTTTAATGTGCCCGCAAGAAAGAAATTTCTCAAGCAGCCTTCGGGCGAAGCGTCGGAAATAACTTCAGTTGTGCAAAAACTGGCTTTATCCGCTCCGGATGTTTCTTTTACGCTGATTTCTAACGGAGTTCAAACGCTGCACACACAGGGGCTGGGACTTGCTTCTGCTGTATTTGCCGTCTACGGTAAAGATGTTTTAGCGCAGTGCCTGCCAGTTAATTGGGTTTTTAAGGACATCGAGGTCGCCGGCTTTTGCGGTAAACCGGAATTTATTAAAGCGAACAGAAACGGGCAAACTTTGATTTTAAACGGAAGATACATTAAAAATGCTACTGTTGAAAGTGCAGGCAGAAAAGCATATGAAAGGTTCATGACGACACGGGGATTTCCGTTTTTCGTGCTGAATGTAAAAATGCCGCTCGATAAAATCGATGTTAATGTCCATCCGAAAAAGTTGGAAGTGCGTTTTTCCGATGCTAACGACATTTTTCATGCAGTTTACGGCGCACTCCTCAACGCATTGGCGCCGGAGGAGAAAGCGATACCGCAAGTAAAATTAGCGGACGAAAAAAAACCGACAGAGAAACCCGCTAATTTGAAGTATGATATTGAAGAACTTATTCGAAATTCCGCTGCCGCAGCGGCAACCATGCAAATCAGACCGGAAACGGATTTTCTCATCAGCGCCCCGATTAAGAATCCCAATTTTCTTTCAGATGCAGTAAATGAAGCACAGTCAAGAAAAATTTTGGAAAGCGACTTATCTCAGGCAAAAGCGGCAGGGCGGCTGTTTAACACATACTTACTGCTAGAGACAGGAAACACTATTTTCATTGTTGACCAACATGCGGCGCACGAAATGCTTTTATACAAAGAATTTTGTAATGAATTCGCTTCTCAAAAACTTATCAGACAAGACATGCTTGTTCCTTTTGTTTTTACAGTAAATGCACAGGAAAGCGAGTTCTTTGCTTCAAACGCACAGGTGTTTGCTAAACAAGGGTTTGAACTTGAAGCATTCGGAAAAAATACATTTAAGATTAACAGCATACCTGCGGTACTTTCTCAAGTAAATTTAAAAAGGTTTGTGGACAGCGTTCTTAGCGCGTTTGACAGTATTGAACCGGACGAAAAATTTACTAATGAGTATTTGGCTAAAAAAGCCTGCAGTGCGGCAGTGAAAGCAGGGGAAGCACTTTCTGAAGCGGAAATTGATTCTCTTAAAAAAGAACTTGCGATATCGGAAAGTTTGCGTTGCCCGCACGGCAGGCCGGTTGCGGTAAAACTTGTTAGATCAGAAATAGAAAAATGGTTCAGCAGAGTATAATGAAACCGATTTTAATTATTACCGGTCCTACGGCATCGGGGAAAAGTAAATTGGCGGTTGAATTAGCACAGGAATTGGGCACGGAAATAATATCAGCCGATTCAATGCAGATTTACAAGCGCATGAACATAGGCACGGCAAAACCGACGCTTTTAGAGCAATGCGGCGTTAAACATCATTTGATTGATATTGTTGAGCCTGACAGCCAGTTCAGCAGTTATTTATTTAAAGAAAAAACCGAACAAGTATTAAAATCGTTTGAGCAAAAATCTCATTCCGCTGATTGTTGGCGGCACGGGATTCTACTTAAAAAACTTATTATACCGTTTTGACTTTGAGCAAGCGGAAAATCCAGGTATCAGACAAGTATTACAAAGGAAACTTGAAAAGGACGGTAATGACGCACTTTACGCCGAATTGTGCCTAGTGGATAAAGAAAGTGCATCCGTACTTCATCCCAACGACAGCAAGCGTGTAATGCGGGCGCTGGAAATTTTTTATGAATGCGGTATAAAGAAATCGCAAGGGCAAAATGACACAGAGCCGAAGTACCCGCATTTAATCTTTGTGCTTAATCTTGAACGAAAAATGCTTTACGAAAGAATTAATGGCCGTGTGGACGAGATGATGGACAAGGGGCTTTTGCAAGAAGTTAACAATTTAATCGAAAGTGGGATACAGGCAGAATCTCAAAGTATGCAGGCAATCGGATACAAGGAATTGTCTGCGCACATTGAAGGAATTTTCCATTACAAACGGCGGTTGATTTGATTAAACAACACACTCGCAATTACGCAAAGAGGCAAATTACTTACTTTAAAAAACTGGAAAATGCGATATGGTTAGATGCTTCTAGTCCGATTGACGACATAAAAAATGAAATCAAGACACAATATTCCGAAAAATTCATGATTTATTAAATATTATGTCTAAAATAGTAGGTGAAAATTTTGAAAAAAACAGCATTTAAAAAAGAAACTATTGATTTTGTTGCCAGATGCGAATCCGAACTGAAAGAGAGATTTGCAGAAATTGACGACATTGCTTTCGAAAATTTCAACCGCATAATTTCATCTATGCAGCAACATGGTTTAGCGTCGAGGCATTTTTCCGGCACTACCGGGTACGGTTATGATGACGGCGGAAGGGGCATGATTGCCCGTGTTTTTGCCGATGCGTTTGAATGCGAGAGTGCACTGGCATCGCCGAGTATAACAAGCGGCACTCAAGCGATAATAACGGCGCTGTTTGCCGTTTTGCGGCCCGGCGATTTGCTGCTTAGTGTCAGCGGGGGGGTTTACGACACGCTGGAAACTGCTATTAGCGGAAGTGGGAATGGTTCGCTAAGAGATTTTGGCGTTAATTTTGATGTTATTGAGTTAGTTAATGATGACTTTGATTATACGGCAATCAAAAATTTCTTGGCAAAAAACAAGGTTAAGACCGTTTTTGTTCAAAGGTCGCGCGGATATAACTGGAGAAAGCCTTTGAATTTAAAACAGATTGAAAAACTTGCGAAAATTGTTAAAACTGTTTCACATGAAACCGTTTTGTTTGTCGACAACTGCTACGGCGAATTTGTTGAAGAGCATGAGCCGCCATTCGCCGGAGCCGATTTAATTGCCGGCTCGCTAATAAAAAATCCCGGCGGGGGAATTGCGCATACCGGAGGTTATATAGCCGGCAGAGGTGATTTGGTACAACTTGCGGCCGGGCGATTGACGGCTCCATCCACAGGCAGTGCGACAGGTTCGTATTATTCCGGTTACTTGCCGTTCTTTCAAGGTCTGTTTCAGGCGCCGCATACAGTTGCTCAAGCAATTAAAGGCGGAATGTTATTTTCTTCCGCATTGTCAAAACTTGGATTAAAACACTTCCGGCAAAGGGGGAGCGATTTTACGACATTATTTGCTCGATTGAATTTGGAGATAAAGACAATTTGCTGCGCTTTTGCCGAGCAATTCAAGCGGCGTCGCCCGTAGATAGTTTTGCGTTGCCGGAACCGTCGGAAATGCCCGGCTATGAATGTGAAGTAGTTATGGCGGCGGGGTGCTTTGTGCAGGGTTCGTCGATAGAACTCAGTTGCGATTCGCCGATGGAAAGGCCTTACATAGCGTACTTGCAGGGAGGTCTGAATGTGGAGCATTGCAAATTTGCGTTGCTCAAGGTGCTGGATGATCTGAAAATCCGACTGGTTTAGCGTAAAATTTACAAAAATTAAATACTATTTCAGTCATAATAATCAACATAATCGAAATTTACATAATTAAATGAAATATTTGTGGCGTTTTTATGATTTTAAAAAAAATTAATATCGCCTGATTAGTCCTGTAAGTACGCCTAAAATTTTAGGATTTGAAACGATTATATCGCTGTAGTCTGGATTCTCGGGATGCAAAACTATAGTGCCGTTATTCTTGACTTGAAGTCGTTTTACGGTTGCTTCATTTTCGTGCATTGCAACAACTATTTCGCCACTTTTAGCGTCTTCACGCCGTGTGAAAACTGCTAAATCTCCGTCGCTTAGGCCGGCATTTTTCATGCTGTCGCCTTTAATGTTCAGCATAAACAAGTCTTTTCCTTTAAAAAGTCCTTCTGAGAACGAAAAGTTATCTTCAATTAATTCTTCTGCGGGCGTAAATTCTCCTGCGTGAACCAGCCCGACAAGCGGAATTTCGCAAGATTTGCGCATGCCGCCAAATCCTACGGCACGCTTTTTTTGCGCAGTTTTGGTTATGCTTCCCCGCGCCTCGAGTTTGTTTAGGTAGTAATGCACTGTCGCCGTAGAACTTATTTTTAATTCTGCAACAATTTCTCTCACTGAAGGCGGGTATCCGTTATTTGCCGCATAGGTTTTCATAAAGTTAAGCACCTGTGACAACCGTTCATCCATTGACTTCGTTTTCATGACCATATTGTAGTACAACTTGAGATAAAATGCAAACATATGTTTGCAAATATTTAAATATTATTTACAAATGAAAGGCAGTATCTGGCTGTAAAGTTTGCTTCCTTTGTCCGCCATTAATTCTATCTGCTGGCAACCGTCCTTTTCGCTAGATGTGAGAATGCGGCAATTTTTGTGTAAGGCGGAAATAAGCGGCATTTGTGAAAAGGGTATTCTAACTGTCAGTTGCTGGTAGTCAATTGTAAGTTTTTGTTCAATTAACTTTCTCAAACGCTCTAAGCCCGTTTTTTCTTTTGCGGAAATAAAAACAGTATCTGCGCTCTCGAAATTTGAAAAAGGAAAATTTTTAATTTTGTCTGTTTTGTTATATACGGTAATCAAAGGGGCGAACGCAGAAATGTCCTCGAGTGTTTTGAGCGTAACATCCTTTTGAGTTTCGACATGAGGCGAAGAGAAATCGCAGACATTCAATATTAAGTCTGCTGCGCACGCTTCCTCCAGTGTCGATTTAAATGCTTCAATGATGGAGTGCGGAAGGTTTCTGACGAAGCCAACCGTATCAATCAGCAGAACTTCTGTGCCTTCGGGGAGTTTTGTCTGTCTGGCGGTGGGGTCAAGTGTAGCGAACAACTTATCTTCTGCATCGACATCGGAATTTGTCAATACATTCAACAGCGTGGATTTTCCGGCATTGGTATAACCTACGATTGCTACGATTTTCCGGTTCTCTTTTTTCCGGCGCTCATTTACTTGCGTTCGTTTCTTACTCAGTTCCTTTAATTCCGATTCAAGTCTTGCTATACGCTCCCTGATATATCGTCTGTCTGCTTCCAGCCGACTTTCACCGGGACCGCGCGTTCCGATGCCGCCTGCAAGTCTCGACAGTCTTTGATGCTTGCCGATAAGCCTGGGTAAAATGTATTTAAGTCTTGCGGCTTCTACTTGCAGTTTGCCCTCTTTTGAGCGGGCACGCTGTGCAAATATGTCTAATATTAAATTCGTTCTGTCGATTACGAGACAATCTAAGATGTCTTCGATGTTTTTGACTTGCGAGGGTGTGAGTTCGCAGTCAAAAATTACGGTATCTGATTGAGTTTCAGTGAGTAATTCTTTGATTTCTTCTAATTTTCCTATACCCAAAACTGTATTTTTATCGACAGAATATCGCTTTTGTACAACTACTCCTGCGGTTTCGCCGTGCGCTGTTTTGGCTAATTCTTTCAATTCTTCAAGTGACTCGTCAAAATCTGTGTTTCCTAAATCTACGCAAGCGACAACAACTCTTGATTTTGTTATTTCATTTAATAATTTTTCAGACATAATATCCTATTATTCCTTTTTTTCGCCTTTTTCATCTCTGAGGGTAACTTTTGCGGATGCGCGGCGGCGGCTTTCTTCGCTTAGAGCGGCATAGTGCTTTCTTGTTGTGTTTATGTCTTTGTGTCCCAGCACATCTGCAACCAGTCCGATGTCGCTCGTACTTTGATAAAGTTCGGTGCCAAATGTGCTTCTTAATTTGTGAGGTGTAATTTTTTTGAGTGTTATATGACGACTGTACTTGTTAACAAGATTTTCAACGGCCCGCACAGATATGCGCTTGTTCTGCATTGAAATAAAAAATGGATCGTGCCCCGAGAGGGGAGTTTCCGCGTCAGAATACCTCTTTTCTAGGTACGCCATCAGTGTCATTTTTATCTCATCCGAGTAATACAAATTTGAGCGGCTGCCTCCCTTGCGTGTAACGACAAATGTATTATTCTTTAAATCCACATCTTCTAAATTGATTCCTACGAGTTCGCTTATGCGTATGCCTGTGCCTAGAAACAGTGTGAGAATGGCAAGATCCCGAAGCCTGTTTTTCCTGTTGTAGTTGTTTTGATGGTCTGAGCCGATTTCCCCAAACTCGACAAGATCGAGCAACTGAGGAATTTCAGAGGATTGCAGTCGGATTATTTCTTTGTCGCGAATTTTCGGCGTGGCTACATTGACAGCAGCGTTTTTTTGCAATTTTCCTTTGCGGCCGTAATATTTAAAAAAAGCACGCACGGTAGACAATTTGCGTGATTTGCCTCGTTCAGAATTAGATACGATTTCGCTTTTTTCGTGCTTAGGCGGTGTGTAATAAGAGAGATATGATAAGTAATTTTCAATATCCGTGGCTGTAATTGCGTCGAGATCGCTCAGCAGAATTTTTTTAACCGGTCGGCCTAAGAATGTCGGAACTTTTTTGGTGAGAAAGTCGAAAAACACCCGAAGGTCATATGCATAATTTAAGCGTGTAAGCGGAGTTGTTGTGCTTTCGACGCCGATGAAAAATTCACGGGAAAATTCCGGTAAATCTTCGAGAATAATTGCATTGTATTTTTTTACGCATTCGTAATTGCGCTGTAAGAAAAAATTTTTGTTGGCCATGTAATTAAATTATAGCGCATTATGAGCGCAAAGTAAACATTCGGATTAAACAAATTTATGAGAAAAATTTGCTCAAAAAGTTGACGCGAAAACTCATGAAACTCAATGTCAGAACCTGGAGAGAAAAATTGTCGATAATCTTTGTAATATAAATTTTGTTATAAATTTTGTATAATAAATTTCGCCCGGCTGCAATAAAATCGTTGCAAATCAGCAACTAGCGGATTAAGCAAATTTAAAATCGAATTAATTTAAAAGCAGATTTTAAGGAAATAAAAGGAAATGATTTGCTGCAAGACTTTAAAGTAGAAAAAGTAAACTTCAAGAACTCGCATAGAAATATTAGAAATTGTCCGAAATTGACCAAGAGGCGCAGAATTGACGATATCTCTGCGCAAAATTGTTATTTTGCGCAGAGTTATACTAGGACGGAAGCCCCTCGTCTATCGCTTTTAAATCCGCTATTTTAATTCTTTGTTGCCTGTTTAAGGCGTTTTTTCCAAACTCAACAATATGATGGAACAAATTTACAAATTGCGCCTTAGTTCCAATCTTTAAAGTTTCTTCAAAGCAATATTGCGTATCAATATGAGTGTATGCCAGTACATAAACTTTTGTATAGCAAGCCGTCTTATTTTACTATAACGACAAGGGAGTTGCAACGGATAACCTTGTAACAACGGTATCATATCCCGCAACGGCAACTTGTCAATAAAGCCGTCAAAAATAATAATATTTCCTCACTGTTCAATTTTACGGATTTCTCATCATTGTATTACGGAGTTTATCAACTTTAAAGCGGGAATCTGTGTATAATTCTCAGCGCATTCCCTACCTTTTTGCTTGTATTCTCAACTTAATTTAATTTTTTTGTATTATTACAAAAATAGTAAATCTGTGTTTGTGCTTAAATGTAATTAGTAAAGATTGTTGACTTTTTACTAATTTAGCAGTAATATTTTTGTATGGCAAATTTTGACTTCCTAAAAGGCAATATCGAAACAATTATATTAAATTCTTTATTTACAGGCGACAAGTACGGCTATGAAATTGCTAAGGAAATTAAGGAAAAAACAGAAAATCAATATGAAATAAAACAAGCAACCCTTTACGCATACTTAAAGCGGCTTGAACAGCGGGACCTTGTAAAAAGTTACTGGGGTGCGGAATCACACGGTGGTCGCAGGCGTTACTTTGCGCTGTCCGAACTGGGCAAAACTTCTTGTAAGAAATTTGCGGCAGAATGGAACTTCCACAAAAATATTTTAGAAAATCTTGTCGCAGATGAAATTGATTCCGATGAAAATTTTGCAGACGATTTAGAAATAGGCAGAGATAAATTTTTTGGTTCAAAAACCCCCCGTCAACAACGCAGCAAAAACATCAAAAGCGACACGGATAATAACAAAATTGCCGATGAACTTGAAAAAATCAAACAAGCACAAAGATTAAGTGATGCCGGAAGCGACGAGCAAAAGCAGGATGCTTTTTTTTACAGCGATGATAATCTTTGGGATTTGTTCAGTCAGGATCCGTATAAAACTGAAAACCTGCAGCAGGCTGAAAAAGCAATAGAAGAAAGCAGTTTCAGTAGCAGCAACAATGCCTCCTCCGCAGCAAACTTAAATTCGAATTTAAGGGCAGATACTAAATACTTTGACGACAAATACGGTAAGTTTGACCGTAAAGAAATTGAGACTTTCCGTCCCGAATTCAGCAACATTGAGCGTCCAGCCGAGGGACAAAAAAATCAATTTAATAAAATTCCATCTGCTACAGACAACAATTACGGTTCGCAAAGCATATTTAGCAAAAATTTTGAGCCGATAATACAAAACAAAACAGAAGGCATTTTTGAACAGCGTTTCGAGCATGATAACTTTGCAATACAAAAAGACACAACTTTGAATAATGCAGATAAACATGAAGAACCTTTAGAGAAGCCTGCGGGGAAAAAACAACCCGAACCGCTTCCGAGGATTCCAAACACTTCCCCTGCTTTCGACCCTGATGCACTTGCCAATTTAAAAAAGAAAACACATGCGTCTCCTAAAGATAATGAGCAGACATCGCAGTTTGCATCAGAGCAGCAAGTCCCAGTCAACTCCTACTCAAAAAAAGAAGAAACCGACAGCAGACACTACAGAAGTGCCATGAGAGAACTTTTGGGCGACCAAATAACCGACACAGATGCGAAAATCGGCAGTTATTCTTCGCACAAAGAGCAATTAAATGAGATTAACGACAGCGGCAATATAGTGGAACTTGCGGATGAATTTGCTAAAGGCGGGCTAAAAATGCGTTTTTACAATGCATCTGTTTCTCAATACCGTGCTGTTCCGATGCTGCTTAAAAGTAAAATCAACTGTGCCGTTTCATGGATGACGGCGGGTATATTCAGCATCTTGTTACTTTTCTTAGCGGTTTTAAACGATGCGGGATATTCTGCTTTTGCGCTCTTTTCAGCGTTGTTTTTAGTGGTACCTTTTTACTTCACAACTATGTACTTGATAAGACCGCATTTGCAGGTAAAACCAAAGAAAAAAAACGCATATGTGCTTGTTAACAGGCTAATTTACTTTATTACGGGCACATTGCTGATTGTGAGTATAGATTTCATTATACTAAAAACAAACTTTCAAAACTTTGAAGAGGCGTTTAAAGAGTTCTTTATTCCTGTGTTTGCACTTGCGATGCTGCCTCTTTCCGAATTGATTTATAAATGTTTTTTGAATTTAAAAATGTTTTATAACTAAAAAATCCGTTTCAAGAGAAACGGATTTTGAACTTTATAAAGCCTAAGTTCTAGCCAATTCAAAACCAAAGATTATGATACAAATTTGGTGTGCGCAACTACCCATTTTTTCATTTTGATTCCCAGCCAAAATAAGTAAATACCGATAGTTATTATTGACAGCAACAGCCATTTTATGTATTGCCCCCACAATCCCATGCCTGTGCCGACAAACTCAAGTTGCCTGCCTTCAATGATGGTATGGCTTGCATACCATTTTTCTTTCATGCAAACCGCCCAAGGTACGCCGATCCCGAGTGTAAACACCGAAATCAAGCCCGACAAAATGCTAATCCCTATTAAACCTAGTAAACCGCCCGTAAATTTCGAGTTGAAATTTTCTGCCATAAATCCTCCATTTTTTCTATATTAGCAAGCCTTACTTGCATAATACTTCTTAAAATATAATGCGGAAAATCTAAAAAAATATCCTGTATTTTCGCTGAGACTTCAAATCTTATAAAAAATGAATATTTTTTCTTACCATTTATTTTCTTGCATTTTTCCGTTTGCTTATAAAGTTTTATCTTGATTTTGTTCTGTTCTACTTTATTAATTCTTGTCCCTATGTATTCTTTGTTTATGTTTTACCTGATAAAGTTTGTAGAGATGCGAGGTTCATTTTCAGGGAATTTGATGCCTGCTTTTGCTCCTGCTTCAATACATTTAAGCAACCATGCCATGTTGTTGCCAAGCGCCCGCATGATTTGGAGGCCTTCCAAGTCTTGTTTTACTTCCTCCGGCGTGTTTCCGTGCACCATGTTCCAATACTGTGAAGATACAATCGGCATTTGGGCAAATTCGAAATACTTAAAAATGCGGTCGAGTGCGGCGGTTGTACCGGCTCTGCGGCAACTGACTACCGCCGCTGCAGGTTTGCCTTTAAAATTAATTCGCGAAGGAACATGGAAAACCCTGTCCATAAAAGAAGTCAAATTACCTGATGCTCCGGCAAAATAAACCGGCGAACCGAATACGAAACCGTGCGCACTCTTTGCTTTTTCCAAAAAATCGTTTACGCCGTCGTCAATTATGCAAAATCCGCTTTTCTTGCATGCTAAACACGCACTGCATCCGGCTACGGGTTCGGCTCCGATTTGAATAATTTCAGTTTCAATTTGATTTTTATTGAGTGCTCCCGCAACTTCGCAAAGCGCCGTGTAGGTGCAGCCTTTTTCCGTAGGGCTGCCGTTGATCAACAATACTTTCATTCTGCCGATACTCCTTTTTTGATTATTTTATCTATCTCGGCTCTTGCCAAGTAATCGCAGCGATTATTGTATTCATTGTCCGAATGTCCTTTAACTTTAACAAATTTTGCTTCATGACGGTTTACTTCGAACAACAGCGCTTCCCACATATCTTGATTTTTAACTTCGCTTTTCCCTGCTGTTTTCCAATTCGCATTCTGCCATGCTTTAATCCAATTTTTATTAAAAGCGTCTGCCACATATGACGAATCGGTATAAATACAAACCGCGCATTTTTCTTTCAATGCCCGCAGTGCCATAATTACGGCAAACAGTTCCATACGGTTGTTTGTCGTTTGCTTGTCGTAACCGCTAATTTCCTTTTCGTAATCGTTGTATTTTAATATCGCTGCCCAGCCGCCCGCTCCCGGATTGCCTGAACATGCGCCGTCTGTGTAAATTTCCACTTGTTTCATCAAGCGTTCTCCAATTTATCACTTTTCTGTTTGCTTGCTGCAACAGCCCTTTTAATGATTCCCTCAATGTCAAATTCTTTAAAAATCTTAACGCCTTCTATTGTGGCGCCACCGCTTGAACAAACCTTAGAAATCATTTCATGCAGTGGTAAATTGCACATTTCAATGTTTTTTACTGCGCCTTCCGCAGTTGCAAACACGAGTTTTTTTGCTGTTTGAGCATCTAATCCGAATTTAGTCCCCGCATCAATAAACGCTTCATAAATCATATAGAAAAACGCCGGTCCGCATCCGCTTAAAGCGGTGCCGGCATTAAACTGTTTTTCGGGCAAATCCACCGTCAGACCAAGCGGGTTAAGCAAGGAGTAAACAGAGTTTTTTTCCGCTTCGGGCAAATCCGATGCTTCAACCAATATCACGCCCTTACCGTGTTCACATGCAAGATTAGGCATAATTCTTACCGTAAAAGGCGAGGCTGTGTCTAGCAACTGTTTAATGCGCTGTTTCTTTACTCCTGCCAACATTGAAATAACGGTCTTACAATGCCATTTTTCTGCAAGGTCTGCCATTGCTTCCGAAAGGCTTTGCGGTTTTACCGCTAAAAAAACAATTTCGGCGTGTTGCACTACTTCCGCTGCATTTGTCGTAACGGCAGTACCTAAAGATGAAAATCTTTTAAGGGCTTCCTCTTTTACATCGCACATGATTACTTCATGCGCTTTTAATGTCTGAGAATGAATTAATCTGCAACTTATTGCGGACGCCATATTGCCGCTGCCGATAAACCCGACCTTATATTTGTAGTTCATATTTCCCATTGTAACACATTTTCTGAAAGTAAACACAAAAATTTATGTAATTAAAATTGAAAAAACGACAAAATTATAGTGTTGACAAATTAGTAATTACAATTATACTTAGTTTAGGCGGAACAAATGCCCGCCCGGGAGGTTTCATGAGAAAGTATTTAGAAAACGGATTGCTGATGCTGAGTTACATTTTCGGGCTGCTGTCTGTGATTATTACCACTATCGTTACTTATGACCTTGTGGATTACGGTGATTTACACAACGGTCTTATGCGTACTTTAATATTCATAATTTCGTTTACCTTTATTGCTGCTGCGGTTGGCTACGCTTACATGAATTTCAGCAGTTCTAAGGCCGTCAACGAAATTCTGATTTATCAAAGCGAATGTTCCAGAACAAAAGTTACAAAGAAAGTCATACGCAGACTAATAGGTCAAGCGGTCGCCGATGAAAGTTTTGTAAAAATTAACAGAATTAAACTTGTTGTAGTTGACGGCACATTGCATTTCATCGTTTTCATTTCTCTAACCGAATCTAATGTCCCCTACTATGTCGACTATCTCAAGGCACTGATTGCGGATGTTATGGACCACACGCTTAAACTTGCTAATTACAGGACGGATTTTAAAATTAAAAGACTTAACACGCCGTATGAAGTTCCCAGAGGAGAAATTATGAAAGGCGTCGAGGCGCAGTACGAGAAGGAAGAAAAAGTTAGAGCGGCAGAAAGAGAGACATCTCATGACAACATTACCGGCAAGGACACAGATGCGAACAAGACAAAAATCGAAAATTCTTCGCATGAAAAAGAGAAGGAAGAAGATAAGCAGGAAAACAAGCAGATTGACAAGAAGGATGAAGAACAAAAAGAGCAGGAAAGCAGTCAAGAGGCCGGCAAAGAAAATAAAGAAGAACACAGTAAAGAATTAAATGATAAGCAAGACGGCAAGCAACAAGAGGAAGACAACAGCAAGGAAGTTGAATAGTTAACAAAAGCGGCTATTAAGCCGCTTTTGTTAACTAACTTGGCTGACGGTAAACATATTGCACGACAGTTACTTCCACCGGGTCTTTTTTGATGATTTCATTCCTTATCCCGATGCGTACAGTACGATAAGCGGCAAGAGTGATTTTGTCGCCGATTTTTTTGTTTTTAAAGTAATTTAGCAATTCTTGAGCGGAGTTGATTTTTGTTGCCTGATTATTAAATGAAACCGACTCAACATAATCGCCTGCATTAACAAACCCGTACAAAAAACTGTCAGAATGAATGCCGGATATCCATGCGCAAGCGATGCTTTGAGAATTAAAAATAATATTGTCGTCGGTTGCAGATATTCCTAAAAGAAAGTCCCCTTCCACATACCCGAAACCGTTGTATTGTTTATTGCCGAAAGTTTTTGTTAAATGGTCTGCAATTTTTAAGGCGCTTTCAATCGGTATTGCGAACCCCAGTCCTTCTCCTAAGGATTTGGCGTTTACTATGCCTATTAATGCTCCGTTTTTATCAAAAATTGCACCGCCGGAATTTCCTTTGTTAATTGATGCATCGGTCTGTAACAATTCCATTGACACGCCCTCAACATTAATTGTCCTATTTGGAGAACTTATAATGCCGCCGGAAACCGAGCCGCCAAGCGTTCCTAAAGGATTGCCTATTACAAAAACTTCCTCCCCTGCCCTAAGTTCTGCAGATCCATCACGAATATTTGCGTAAACAATTCCCTCCGTAGCGGCAATGCGCAGCACTGCGATATCGCTTTCATAGTGTCCGCCGACCACTTGTGCGGTGAAACTTCTGCCGTCGTAAACTTTAATTACAACAGATTTTGCGCCTTCAATTACATGATGACAGGTTAATAGAAAACTGTAGCCGTCGGCAGCCTTACCGAAAAACACTCCGCTGCCTGCGCTGCTGTCTGCAAGCACCTCCACAACCGAACCTTGCACCGTTTTCACTGTGTCTGCAAGCGAACTGTAAGATACACCTTTTACGGAATTTACAGCAATAGTGTAGCCGGCGTCATTATTATTACTATTATCGGGCAAAAAACTACAGCCGCAGGATACAAATATGATTGATACAAGAAGAATAGCGGCTAATATTCTTATATGTTTTTTTGTTCTCATTGACACACTTCCTATGCATACTATTATTACTAATTCTAATTATTACTAAACTCTTGAAGTGATGCAATTTCAGACACAAAACCGGCGAACCGGCGAAAAAACAATTAAAGTCTATGAAATTAATATAATAAAAAAGTATATAAAACAAAATCAACAGATATTTATTACCGCTCTATTCGTTCTCAAACATTTGGTTTAAAACGGTATAATTAAAATTAATTAAAGGAGTGAAAAATCTATTTTTCACTGTTAGTGCCGATGCGGGAGTGTATGAATTTTTTTACATTAGTAAGTGCCTTTCTGCTTTCTGGGAGAAGTCTTGCGCCTACTACAAATGCGTGCGGCATTTTTCTCCAAACGGTATAATAAACATCAACGCCGCATTTTTCAAGTGCTTCGCAAAGGCGGTCGCTGTCGGAAAGTAAAAGTTCTTGACTGCCGGCGAGTAGATATATCGGGGGGAAGCCTGTAAAGTCGTCGTAAAGCGGCGAAATTGCGGGCAACTCAGGATTTTTATCGTCGCAGTAAAGTTTTGCTGCATTTTCAAGTAAATCAACCGTCAGCACCAAATCCTTTTTTGCATTAACAGCAATACTAACGCCGCTGTTTGTCAAATCTGTCCAAGGTGAAAACAAAGCAAAAAGGGCCGGAAGCGGAAAGTCTTCTTTTTGCAGTTGTTTAGCAACTGCAAGACACAGTCCTCCGCCTGCACTGTCGCCTGCCAGAATAATTTTTGAGGGGTCGCAGCCATTTGAAACAATATATTTGTAAAATCCGGCGGTTGCGTTTAAAGCATTCGGAAATGGAAACTCTGGCGCTAACGGGTAATCGAAACTGTAACATTTTAAACCTAATTCTTTTGAGAATCGGGCAACGAAGCCGTCGTAAAGGTCTACATTGTTAAATATGTATCCGCCGCCGTGCAAATACAAAACAGTCCACTCGTCGTCGACGAGTTTTTCCGGCTTGTAAAAATGCGCTTTGTAGTTGTTCCAATTAATCTTTTTAATTTTTACGCCGTTGCAGGATTCACCGCAAACTCTCCGCATGTTTTTAATTGAGATTAAGCGCTGTTCGCCAAGGTCAAAAGGCCTTTGCCGAACATATATTTTGTGAAGCCTTTTAATTAAAGTCATTCTGAACGACAGCCGCCCAAGGCTGTGGTATCTTTTCATATTAGCAATTATTTTGTCATACTTTACAAGAAAAAACAACTCTAATAAGAAAATTATTATAATCAATGATTAAAATCTATGCTTTAATCACTCAACCGAATTTCACTTTCCGTTGAAAGAAAGCGATTCTTTTTTGTATTGTGTTTATATATGTTGCAATCAATTTTTTTCTTTTATTGTCGTGCGATTAAACAGCCTTTTGCGGATGAAAGAAAATAATGCAAGAGGGTCGCTTCTCTTTGAAAAGCAACCCTCCGCTGGCAGGGGCTGTAAGACTTGAACTCACCTCACCGGTTTTGGAGACCGGGGCACGACCTCTATACCAAGCCCCTATTTATGGAAAAATCGCTTTGCTATTGTAAGCGATTTCCTACTCGGAGTATTATAACGGATTATTCCTTTTCCGTCAAACATTATTAAAGATATTTTATCTCTTACAATTACATTATCTTTAGTAATCAAATTAGAATGACAGTTTAATAATACTTTTCTACGGTCAAAAAAAGGGGCTAACCGCCCCTTTAATCTTCAGATAATATTTTTACTTTGCATATTCAACGGAACGGGTTTCGCGTATAACATTAACTTTAATTTGACCCGGATATTCCATTTCGCTCTCAATTTTTCTTGCTATGTCCTTAGCCAAAAGATTTGCCGCCGAATCATTTACCGCATCGGGCTTAACGATTACACGGATTTCCCTGCCTGCCTGAATTGCATAAGTTTTTTGCACACCGTTAAACGAATTGCAAATTTCCTCAAGTTTTTCAAGCCGCTTTACATAGGCTTCGATTGTTTCTCTTCTTGCGCCCGGCCTTGCGCCTGAAATTGCATCCGCTGCGGCGACCAACACCGATTCGACCGAAGTTGCCTCTTCGTCTCCGTGATGTGATGCGATAGCGTTTACGACTCCCCTGCTTTCTTTGTATTTTTTAGCCAATTCTGCGCCAAGTTGAACATGAGTTCCTTCTTGTTCCTGGTCAACCGCTTTACCGATGTCATGAAGTAAGCCGCCGCGCTTAGCAAGTGTTATGTCTGCGCCGAGTTCGGCTGCCAGCATTCCTGCGATATGACACACTTCAAGCGAATGTTTTAAAACATTTTGACCATAACTTGTCCTAAATTTAAGTCTGCCAAGCACCTTTACAATTTCGGGATGAATGCCGAACAGCCCTGCTTCGTAAACAGCCGCCTCGCCCGCTTCTTTAATGTCCTGATCAACTTCTTTTTTAACCTTTTCGGCAATTTCTTCAATGCGTGCAGGATGAATGCGGCCGTCTGCAATTAATTTTTCCACAGTGCGTGCCGCAACATGCCGTCTTACGGGGTCAAATCCGGACGCTATCACCACTTCAGGCGTGTCGTCGATAATAATGTCAATGCCCGTTGCGTTTTCCAAAGCGCGGATGTTTCTTCCCTCTCTGCCGATTATCCTGCCTTTCATATCATCGTTAGGCAACGGTATAGCCGTAACAGTCAACTCCGACACATTGTCAGAGGCACATCTTTGAATAACGGTACTGATAATTTCTCTTGCTTTCTTCTCGCCGTTTTCCTTAGCCTCCGCTTCGATTTCACGGGTGATGCCCGCAGCCTCTTTTCTAGCGTCGGCAGTAATCATTTCTACCAGTTCTTTTTTTGCTTCTTCCTTTGTAAGTCCCGAAACTTTTTCCAGTTCGGTTACAAATTTTTCGTTTGCTTTGTTAAGTTCGTTTTGTTTCTTGTCCAGACTAGACTGCCTTTCGTCAAGCGACCTTTGTTGCTGCTCCATTACGGTCTGCTTCTTATCCAGCGTCTCTTCTTTTTTCGTGAGAAATTCTTCTTTTTGAATAATTCTCACTTCGCTTTTTTGTACTTCATTCCGCTTTTCTTTGATTTCTCTGTCTGCTTCAGTTTTGATCTTAAGTACTTCTTCCTTAGCCTCAAGAATTGCTTCTTTTTTTAGCGTTTTTGCTTCTGACTTTGCTTCGTCAAGAATTGTTTGAGCGGCATTGTTTGCATTCCCAATTTTGTTTTTAACAGCAAATCGATTAATGAAAAAACCTGCTGCGCCGCCTGCGCCCGCAAGTAAAACAAACATCGGTACCGCAATAGCGGTCGGAATGCCACTCAAGAGGAACAAAACGCTAAGCATTTTGTCTAACATACTTTTCCTCCCGTGGATTATCTATGAAAACACATTATCAAACAAATAAATTTTGCTTGTCAAACAAATTTTCCTTGTATCAATTCTATCCAAAATTCTGCTGATTGTCAACATCAAAAAGAAAATAGTGTAAATATTGTGAAAAAATCATTTTTAGAATAATTTTAGTGCAGCAAACTGCAGATGCCGCACTAAAATCATTTTTTGATGCTTATTCTGAAAAATCGTACTGTGCGCCGCCCGTAGTTAAATCCTTGCGGATTTCTTTTTCCAATTCAGCCATTATTTCGGGATTTTTTTCAAGATAGGCTCTTGCATTTTCTCTCCCCTGCCCTATCTTGCTGTCATTATAAGAAAACCAAGATCCGCTCTTCTCAATTAATTTTCTCTCTACCGCTATATCAAGCAAACAGCCGGAACGACTAACGCCCTGTCCGTACAGTATATCGAATTCAGCCGCTTTAAAAGGCGGAGCAAGTTTATTTTTTACGATTTTGATTTTAGTACGGTTTCCTACGATGTCCGCGCCGTCTTTAACGGAATCGATTCTTCTCACATCCATTCTGATACTGGCGTAGAACTTGAGCGCCTTGCCGCCTGTTGTGGTTTCTGGTGAGCCGAACATAACGCCGATTTTGTCTCGAAGTTGATTTATGAAAACCACACATGTGTTTGTACGGTTAATTACTCCAGCAAGTTTTCTTAAAGCCTGCGACATAAGGCGGGCTTGCAGACCCATATGTGATTCCCCCATTTCTCCGTCAATTTCTGCCTTTGGGGTAAGAGCGGCAACCGAGTCTACCACGACGACATCCACTGCGCCGCTTTGAACTATTTTATCGACAATATCCAAAGCCTGTTCGCCGGTGTCCGGTTGGGATACAAACAAATTTTTTAGGTCAACGCCTAGTTTGTTTGCATATGTCGGGTCAAGTGCATGCTCTGCATCAATGAATGCGGCAATACCGCCGTTTTTCTGCGCTTGCGCAATAATATGTAATGCTATCGTTGTTTTTCCCGAAGATTCCGGACCGTAAATTTCTACAATCCTGCCGCGCGGTACACCTCCTATTCCAAGCGCAATATCAAGCGAAAGGCAGCCTGTAGGAATTACCTCAATGTTAGGAATTGTGCTTGCATCGCCCAACCGCATAATCGAGCCTTTGCCGAATTGTTTTTCGATTTGCTGGATTGCAGCGTCTAAACTTTTTCTTTTGTCATCATTCATAATTCACCTATTTTATTTTTTTTAAAAATTTTACAAGCAGGAAAAGAGCCGTTTTTTGCCGCCGTCCGGCGAACCTTATTCCGGGACCCGCTGAAAGTATATTCATGCACATGGATGCCCCTGTTGTCCCCTAAAGCAATGTAAGTGCGCCCCAGCGGTTTTGATTCGCTTGCACCGCCCGGACCTGCCAGTCCGGTAATCGACATAACCGTGTCGCAACGGGCAACTGTGAGCAGTCCCACAGCCATCTCGTACGCAGTTTCGTGGCTGACTGCGCCTTTTAAAGCCAAGGTTTGCGCTTTAACAAGTAAACGGGACTGCTTAGCCTCATTACTGTATGTTACAAACGCCTCTTGAAGAACATCCCCTGCGCCCTCTGCCGACACTAATTCAGAGCAAATCAAGCCGCCGGTTAAGGATTCGGCAATGGAGATTTTACGCTGATGAATCTTTAAAAAATGCAACGCAACTTCCGCTAAACTAAGGTCGCCGTCGCAGTACATTTCGTTGGAAAAATTCTCGTAGACCGCCGGCAGCACATTGTCATTTTGACGGGTACTTTTCAGAATTACCGTAACCGACGAGTCCAGCGCATCATCGGTGTTTACGACCGATTGAAAATCCCCGTGTACTTTTTTTAATTCTTTTAACCGGCTTTCAATTTCAAAACCTGTCAGTCCGAACAACTTAAAAGACCTTGTCAAAGGAACATTTTTGTATTCTCTGCGGAAGTATTTTTCCAGATAATTTTCGCAGACATTTGTAACTTCATCAAGGTTTTCCGGCAGTAGCACAATTTCTGCGCCGCCGAATTTCCCTGCGGCGGCCATTTCGCTACCGTAAACGGCAGGGAAAACCTCGAAGCCCTCTGGGTAACTAAGCAGCCGTTCCTGCATATAAGCGGCAGGCAGCGGCGCACCGCTTATTTTGTGATAATTATTAAACTGACTCTGCGATTTTTCCGTATATACAAGATGACGGTCAAACTTTTTACCAAGATATTCTTTAACTACATCTTTTGGATTCAAGCCTAATCCACCCAGAAAAAAAACAGTGTCGCTTTCTTCCAGCACAGGTTTAAACGCTTCCTCAAGCCTTTCGGTTTTTTGCTCAACAATAACGCACCGGTCAATCGCAAAACCCTGCCGCTTTAATCTTTGCAAAAGATATTCCAATGTTTTAGTGCATTCAAAACAAATTACCGACGCTTTCATATGTGCTCTTTTGCTGCCTTGGCTTATTTATCGCTAAGCCGCTTACTTTTGTTTTTCAGTCGAAAAAACAGAGCGGTTTTGGACAACATAAATTATACCGGAAATTACTGTAAGCAGTACCGCTATGCCGAACAGAACAAGTGCGGAATACTTGTGGAAATTTTCGGCAAATTGACTTCCGTAGTAAAAAACTTTTCCGGGAAGAATGTTTGCCGCAAAATGATTATACGGATAAAACGCTTCCAACAGCATAAGAAGCGGCAGCGAAATGTAAAGGAAAACCGCTTTAATTTTCCCGTAGAAGTTAGCGTGTACTACAACTCCTTTAGACGCTGCGATTTGGCGCACCAAACTGACAAGAAAATCCCGACCTATTATTAAACCTGCTAACACCGCACCTACGCCTACCGGCAGATTAAAATAGGTTTCGAAAACTCCCGCTTCGACCACTAAAAACAGAGCAAACAAAACAAGCATCTTGTCTGCAATCGGGTCAAGCAACTTGCCAAGGTCGGTAACCTTGTTAAGTTTTCTTGCGAGGTAACCGTCTAAAAAGTCTGTAAATGCCGCTAGCAAAAAAACTGCAACCGCAAAAACCGGAGCATTTAAGATAAATAAAACCGCCATTAAAGGCACGAGTATTATTCTAAGCAATGACAAACTGTTTGGGAGATTCATCTTTTCCTCCGTAAATCAATTAAATTTTACACCGTGTCGGAAAATCTATTAAGGCGTTTTACTGGTTAGTTACCGAAATTTGTTGTCTAGTTTGTGTCTGTAGATGCTCCGCTTTCGGATAACTGTGCTAACAAGTCGTATTTTTCAAAGCCTGTAACTCTTACCGTGTATGTAGTACCAATTTCCAGCGGCAAATCGGATTCCACAAATGTAATGCCGTCAACTGCGGGAATTTGGAAGTATGAGCGTCCCTCGTAAACAAACTTGTTTTCTTCGGACATTTGCACAAACGAATCGATTACGACTTCTAATTCCTTGCCAATTAATGCAGAATTATTCTTCTTCACATTTTCAAACTGCACGGCGGCAATTTCTGCGAGCCTGCGCTTCTTTACACTAGCGGGCAATTGTCCATTAAGTTTTGCTGCGGGCGTGCCTGCTTCTTTTGAGTACGCAAAGAATCCTGCATTTTGAAAATTTTGTTCTTTTACAAACTGTTTTAAAGAAGCAAACTCCTCATCGGTTTCCGTAGGTAAGCCTACAATAATCGTTGTGCGCACCGCAATACTCTTGCTTTTAAGTTTTGCAAGAAGTTTTGCAAGCGACTGCTTGTCTGTGCGTCGGTTCATCAACTTTAGAACTCTGCTTTCGCTGTGCTGAATAGGTATATCAAGATATTTTACTATTTTCGGGTTTAATGAAATTTCTTCTATCAATCCGTCGCTGATTAATTCGGGGTAGCAGTACAGAATACGGATAAAATCCACTCCCTGCACAGTTGACAATTCTTGAAGCAACTCAACTAAATGCGGTTTGCCGTCAATATCAAAGCCGTAACGGGTAGTATCCTGCGCAACAAGTATCAATTCCCTTACGCCCTGTTTTGCTAAAGCGTGCGCCTCGTCAACAATACTCTGTTTCGCACGGGAACGGTACTTTCCCCTGATTGACGGTATTTGGCAATAGGTGCATCGGTTGTCGCAACCGTCTGCTATGCGCAAATACGCAAAATGGCTTGGCGTGGTAAGTACCCTTGCTCCCTCGTGAACAGTTTCGCCTAAATTTACATGAACGCTGTTTCTTTTGCCGTTTTTAAGAATTTCTTCAATATGCGCACAAGCGTCAGTTCCGCAAAAAATATCAACTTCGTGAAATTCATTTTCTATTTCATTGATATATTTCTGAGGCAGGCAGCCTGCAACAACGAGTTTTTTGCAATTTTTATTTTTGAACCTGCTCATTTCCAGCACAGTGTCGACTGCTTCTTTTCTTGCAGGTTCGATAAAAGCGCAGGTGTTGACAATAATAACTTCGGCTTCCGACGGATCGTCGACGATTTCGTATCCCGCATCGCAAAGTTGCTGCAACATTATTTCCGAGTCGACACGGTTTTTATCGCAGCCAAGCGAAACAAGCCCTGCTTTAATCTTGGAACAGTTCATTGTATTCTTCCATTGTAATAAAGACTTGACGCGGTTTGGCGTCAACCTGTTCGCTTATGAACTTCCTGCGCTCCATATCGACAATAATTTTGCCGGCACGGTTGTAACCCATTCTGAAACGCCGCTGTATGTCGGAAATGGACGCCTTTTTCTTTTCAATGCAGTACTTTAGAGCGTCCCAAAACAATTCGTCAATGTCATCGCCTTCGGATGAATTTTCGTCTTTGACAATCTTTTCTTTTAATATTTCATCCGCAACATCGGTATCAAAGTATGCTTCGTTGTTTTCCTTAATGAAGTTTACAACCTTGTCGACATCACCTTTTGAAATGAATGCACCTTGCAAGCGCAACGGTTCCGGTAAATCACCGGTGAGAAACAGCATATCGCCTTTTCCTGCAAGTTTTTCAGGACCGCCCTGAGGGAAAATAGTTCTCGAATCGTTCACGGTAGTAACTTTTAATGCGATTCTGCACGGCAGGTTTACTTTTATATCGCCTGTGATAACTTCTTTACTCGGCCGCTGAGTGGCAAGCACAAGGTGTATGCCCGCCGCCCTTGCCTTTTGCGAAAGCCGTAGAATTTTGTTTTCAATTTCGTTTTTGTTGTAAGTCATCAAATTGGCAAGTTCGTCTACGACTAGTACAATTCTGGGCAGTTTCTGAGTTGTCTCGGGATTAATCTTATCGTTGTAACTGCCTATGTCTCCCACTTTAATTTCTTTAAACAGTGTAAACCGCCGTTCCATTTCGGCAACTAACCAGTCAAATGCCTTAATGGCTTTTTCAGGCTCGGTTACGACTTCGGGCAGCAGCATATGCGGCAGTCCGTTGTACATTGTAAGTTCCACTTGCTTAGGGTCAACAAAAATAAAGCGTAATTCTTCGGGGCTGCAACGGTACATCAAACTGACAATCAAACAGTTCAAGCACACGCTTTTTCCAAACCCTGTTGCGCCGCCTATTAAAAGATGCGGCATGTTTGCAAGGTCAGGTACAATATATTCGCCCTGTATATTAGGCCCCAATGCAAATGCCAAAGGACCTTTCGCATGGCTGAATTCAGAGGATTCCAAAACTGAGCGGAGGTAAACCGTTTTTGTTTTACTGTTAGGCACTTCAATACCAAACAGGTCTTTACCCATAATCGGTGCCTGAATTCTGACTGTGCCGCCTTTAGACGACACACGCATTGCAATATCGTCTGCAAGCGGAAGGATTCTCTTTACGGATTGACCGCGCGCAAGTTCAAATTCGTAAAGCGTAACCGAAGGGCCGTTAATGTAATTCTTTGCTACGGCTTCGATTTTAAACTCTGCAAGAACTTCTTCAATTTTGCGTGCTACAGTATCAAAATCCTCATTGTAACGCAGATTTTCAATCGGCGGCCGTTCCAAAAGGTCAGTTGAAGGTTTTATATACCTTTTGTATTTATGCACTGACTTAATCTTAGATTTTTCTTCCAGTACAGTTTTAGCAGGTTTTGGGAGGTCGCTGCTGTCAATGTTATACTTTTCGTAAGGCGACTGCGCTTCTTCGTTTGGCGTACCTTCAAGCGTTTGATTAGTCTTGTTAAGCAGTGTAGATACAGATTTTAAAAGGCTGTCGAGTTCATCGTCTGAAGACAGAGATGTGTTTGAAATCATTTTTTTCGAGTCATTTTCATCTTCTCTTTTACTTAAAATGTTTTCATTTTCGAAACTGACTTGTTCGGCCTCGTTTTTGTAGTTAACAAACGGAGCAAATATGTCGTCCTTATGCTCGACTTCAATTTGTGCCCTGCCGCCCTTTTCAATGTCCTGCTGTATTTGCTTATCGGTGTGCATAAAAAACGACTCTTCTAAACGCTCTGCCGGCGGCGACGGAATTGCAGGTTCCGCCTGCGCTTGCTGATTTTTCTTAGGTTTGGAATCAAGCGGACGAATTTGCCCGGTGCCTTTAAGCATTTCAAGTTTTTTTATCGCATCAGATTTATCTTTGTTTCTAAGAAATTTGTTTTCTTTTTCAGTAATGTCAATCGGCTTAACTTCGGGTTTAGGTGCCGATTGTCTGTCCTCCTCGTGCATAATTTTAGGAGGCATAACATCTTCATTTATGAATTTTGACGACGGAATAGGATTGTAAGTTTTTTTGCCTTCAGTAGTAGAAATCATGTTAGCGAAATCCGCACCGTAGGATTGGGACGGCAGCGGACTGTCGTCAAGTTTACCGTAAAGTTGCTCAAATGCGTTTGAAGGAGAATGGACGGCGGATGCAGATTGAGAAAACGCCGAAAAGTTTGTGCGCCCCCCTGTGTAAAGAGATGCCTCTTTAGGCTGCTCCTGCTGTCCAAAAAGAATAGATGCCACGGACTGTGTTTGCTGCGGTTTTGACGATTGCATTTTGGGAGCATATTCGAACGAAGGATTAACGGTAAAAATTGAAAGTCCTTGCTGAAAATTTGTATTGGAAACAGGCGGCCTTGCTTCCACTGCCTGATGCTTTACGGTTTTATCTTTTTTAATTACATAAAAGTCGGAGGCGATGTAAACATTTAAAATTAAAACGGCAATCAGAAACACAAATGCGCCCCAGTTCAGTGCGGAATGGAGCGGCCATGTAAAAATACCGGCGATTGCGCCGCCGAATGTAACGGGAGTTTCCGGTGAGTAGCAGTAGGAAATGTAATCTGCAAAACTGACTACGATGCGGCTTGCAGGAATAGAATGCACAAGCAGCACAATCATTATATACATTACGACAAAATTTATGGACTGTATTTTAGGAATTGAAATGCGTTTGCTAAGTGCGACAAAAATTCCTGCAAGCGTCGATGCAACAAGTATACCGTAAACGGACAACCCGCAAATCCCGTAAAAGAAATTTCTAACGGCTGTTCCGAACGCTCCGAATGTGTCCGCAAGAGCGATTAAAGCAAACAAAAGCGCACTCACTAACGCAACGGAAATGCCTACAATTCTTTTTGACCCTAACGATTTCTTACTTTGCTTTCCGTTACTCATTAAAACTTCTCCGCATTAGGTACATTATAACATATAATTATAATTAAAACAAGAAAAAATTTAACATGTTTTTGCATCCCTATGGGATTAAAACAAATGAGTTTTAAAGATTGAAAATTGGCGGACAATCCGCTGCGGGATAAGCAAGTAACCCGAAAATACAGGCTAGATTTCATAACCTTTCTTGTCAGAAAGCCCCTTTTGCCTGTTAAAATTTTCTTTGTTTTTTATGGTGTATCTTTCGAAAAGTTCGCCCGCCCCCATTCCGGCTTTAATGCACATAGCGGTAAAGAAATGCAAAATGTCAACAAGTTCCTCTTTTACCTTAGTTTTGTCAACTGCGACAGGGTTTTTCCACCATTTGAAATTTAATTCGTTAAGAAGTTCCGCCATTTCGCTTAGCATAGCGAGAGTTTGCATTTGCAGCCATTTTTCTGCGGTTATGTTAGACAATTCCCGTTTCTCTACTAATTCGTCATCAAACTTCTTTTGCAATTCAAAAATTTTCTCCAATTTATCCATAGTTACCACTTAAAATTCTCCAACAGTTTTTCATTGGTATTCTCTTTACTGACAACCGCAATACTCGCATTTAACGGGTTAAAGACAGTGCGTACAACCTCACTTATGCTTTCAAGTGTAACCGCATCTATTTTTTCAAGTTGCTCTTTCACCGTTACACTTTTGTTTCGTCTAAGCAAATTGCGTGCATTTGCAGTCATAACGCTTGACGAAGTTTCCTGCGAAAGCAGCAAACTGCCTTTCAACTGCTCTTTTCCCCTCTCTAATTCGCCCGCAGTTACACCGTCCTTAATAAGTTTAAGAATCTCCTTTTTAATCAACTGCAAAGCCTTGTTTGTGTTTTTTGGATTGGTGCCTGCGTAAATCTCAAAATACCCGTTATTAACATATGAAGAGTTGTAAGCGAAAACCGAGTAAGCCATGCCGTGCTCCTCACGGATTTTTTGAAAGAGCCTGCTTGACATTCCGCCGCCGAAAATGTTTGTACACACATTCATCGGCACCAGCATATCATCGTCGCAATCATAAGACGGAAACGCAACGCATATATGCGCTTGTTCCACATCTTTTTCCTTAGTTAAAAATGCCGAACGGTTCGGCGCACGGGTAATCCGCTCCGCTTTTCCCGCCGCATTAAAATTCTTTAAAAGATATTTTTCGGCAAACGCAACCGCATCATTGAATTTAACATTTCCCGACAGCGACAGCACTATGTCGCCGCTTCTGTAAAACTGCGAAACAAAACTTGTAATTTCCTTGCGTGTTAATGATTTAATTCTTTGCGCCGTACCGGTTATTGTCTGACCTAATGGGTGTGCGCCGTAAACCGCCTCGGCAACAAGGTCGTGGCACACTTCGTCCGGCTGGTCCTCCACCATCGAAATTTCTTCTATTACGACTTTCTTTTCTCGCTCTATTTCTTTTTCGTCGAACAGCGAATTGAAAAACATATCACTCAAAATTTCTATGGCTTTCTCCGTGTGATTTGCCGCTGTCCTTGCAAAAAAACAAGTCATATCTTTAGATGTAAACGCATTCATTTTACCGCCGATTCTGTCCATAGAATCGGAGATTTCAAATGCAGTGCGTGTTTTAGTGCCTTTAAACAGCATATGCTCGGCAAAATGCGAGAAACCGTTGTTTGTCCTGTCCTCCAAACAACTCCCCACGCCGACGCAAATTCCTGTGCTTACCGAGTATGCAGAAGAGTTTTCGTCGACTGCTAAACGGAAGTCGTTTTTAAAAGTTTTCATTTGAATCATAAGTAATTTTACCTCTGTAATGCTTAATTAAAGTGCAATATTTTCCGAAACCGTTACGGCTTTAAATCCGTTTTTCTTAAAGAAATTCAGTATGCTGCCCAAGATGCCGGCGGTAGATTTTGTCGGATGGCAAAGAATTAAATCGCCGTTGGAAATGTTTTTTGTCGCTCTGGAGTAAATCAATCCGCTGTCTTGGTCCTGCAAGTCGATTGTATCTTTTGACCACATTATTGTTTTGTAGTTGAGGTTGTGCGCCGCAATCAGCGTTGTGGAACTAAACGCTCCGTCCGGCGGCGAAAACAAAGACATTTGTATACCGATTGTTTGTTCGACAAGTTGATGGCAAAGGGTGATTTCCTCTTTGTTTTGAAGCATACTTAATTTCGAGTGGTTCCTCTGTAAGTATCCGTTGTTGCCTATTTCATGCCCTGCCTCATAAATTTTTTCTAAGACCTCCGGATTTTTGCTTACCCAGATACCGCCCACGAAAAATGTTGCGGTCGCTCCGTAACTGTCAAGTGTGATTAAAATCTCGTCAAGGTACTCTGTCCCCTGGTAAACATTGAACATAATACTGACATTTTTGTTTGCCGTATTTCCTCTGTAAATTGCTCTCTCTTCCTCGGTATTAATCGGCGTAATTATGTCATTTGCAAAACTTAATGAAAAAACCACAACGACAAGCAAACATATTATAACATTTGCCACAACATTAATAAAGGCCTTTTCACTTATATTTTTCATAATTTCCTCACAGATTTCAAACCGTGCGTAAAAAATGACGCCCGTCTAAATATGCTATGAGAAAAATCTCTTGTGTATGTCAGAATTATAAGCAAAAACGCCCGAAGTAAACTTCGGGCGCAAATAAATTACTTTACAGTTTTTCGATTAATTTAAGGTCGATTCTGCCTTTTTCATCGATTTTAATAACTTTGACATTTACCTTGTCGCCGATTTTAACAACATCAGTTACCTTTTCAACTCTTTCTTTAGAAAGTTTACTGATGTGTATCATGCCGTCTTTGCCCGGTGCTATTTCCACAAATGCGCCGAAGTCCATAATTCTTACAACGTTGCCTGTGAATTCATCACCGATTTCAGGGTCTTTGGCAATGCTTAATACCATTGCTTTTGCCTTGTCGGACATTGCCTTGTCGGCAGTTGCAATAAACACCGTACCGTCGTCGGTAATGTCGATTTTTACGCCGGTAAGTTCGATAATCTTGTTAATTACTTTTCCGCCCGAACCGATTACCTCACGGATTTTTTCAGGGTCAATCATAAAGGAGATAATTTTGGGAGCAAACTTAGAAAGTTCGGTGCGGGGTTTGTCGATAACCTCCGCCATTTTCTTAAGAATGTGCATTCTGCCTTCGTTCGCCTGTTTTAAAGCAGTTTTTAAGATTGCTTCGTCAATGCCCTTTATTTTAATATCCATTTGAATTGCGGTAATTCCTTTTGCCGTTCCCGCAACTTTAAAGTCCATATCCCCGAGGAAGTCCTCTAAGCCCTGTATATCCGAAAGAATTGCGACTTTGTTGGAATCGTCATTTTTAATCAGACCCATAGCAATGCCCGCAACCGGCGCCTTTATAGGAACGCCTGCATCCATTAACGCAAGTGTCGAACCGCATACACTTGCCTGCGATGTCGAACCGTTGGAACTTACCACTTCGGAAACAGTGCGGATTGCATACGGAAAATCCGCTTCACTGGGAATTACCGGCTCAAGCGCTCTTTCTGCAAGTGCGCCGTGCCCAATTTCCCTTCTGCCGGGCGAACGCAAAGGCTTTGCCTCGCCGGTAGAATATGCGGGGAAATTATAATGGTGCATATATCTCTTAAACACATCGTCGTCAATTCCGTCAAGTTTTTGAACTTCAGAAATTGTACCGAGCGTAACGGTTGTAATCGCCTGCGTCATACCCCTTGTAAAAACGCCAGAACCGTGAACACGGGGCAAAACGCCGGTCTCGCACCAGATTTCACGAATTTCCGTGTGTTTTCTGCCGTCGGGACGGATTCCTTTTTCTAGAATTTGATAACGCACTTTTTCTTTGGTAAGCGAGTAAAGCGCATCGCCGACATACTTAGCGTACTCGGGCTTGTTCTGCTCATAGTATTCCTTAACTTTAGTTTCGACTTCGTCTTCCCGCTTCTGCCTTTCCGCTCTGTCGAATGTGTCTAAAGCATGGTCAAGCATTGTGCTTGCGTATTCTCTAATTTCTTTCTTAACATCGTCCGGCACAATTTTAAGTTGCGGAACAATTTTCTTTTTGCCTACCTTACTTTGAATGAACTCTACAAATTCGCACTGTTTTTTAATTTCCTCATGTCCGAACAGAATTGCGCCGAGCATTTGCTCCTCGGTAATTTCATTTGCGCCCGCTTCAACCATCATTATAGCGTCTGCGGTGCCGGACAGCGACAGAGACAGGACACTTTTTTCCCTCTCTAATGCATTTGGATTTATGATATATTTACCGTCAACCATTCCTACAACTACGCTGCCGGTAGGTCCCGAAAACGGTATATCGGAAATTGAGAGCGCAATTGATGAACCAAGCATTGCGTGCGGTTCGGGCGGTATATCCGTGTCGACCGACATTGCGGTTGCGACAACAGAAACATCGTTGTAAAATCCGCTTGGGAACAACGGCCTGATAGGTCTGTCTATTAAGCGGGAAATTAAAATTGATTTATCACTGGGACGCCCTTCCCTCTTTTTGAATCCGCCGGGAATTTTTCCTACGGCATACATTTTTTCTTCGAAATCAACACTTAGGGGAAAGTAGTCCATTCCCTCTCTTATACTACCCATCGTTGCATTAACAAGCACAGCCGTATCGCCGCATCTGACCAGACACGAACCGTTTGCTTGTTCGGCATACTTACCTATTTCCACCAGTACCTGCCTGCCGCCGATTTCGGTTTCAAACACATGGTACTTTCTAGTGCCGATTTGTTTTTCCTGCATTTTAAATTTCTTCATAACACCCCTTCCTTATTCTTTTCTACCTTTGCCGTCAGGCATCCGCTTTAGTTTTAATGCGAGTATTCGCCTAAAGCGGAAAACAATACCAATTCTATTTTTTATTAACAAAAAAAGGGTGCAAAAAGCGACCCTTTTTTTAATTATTTTCTCAAACCGAGTTCTGAGATTATTTCCCTGTACTTATCCAAGTTGGTGCTCTTAAGATAATCCAGCAATCCGCGCCGTTTACCTACTAACTGCAACAAACCTCTTCTCGAGTGATGATCTTTCGGATTATTCTTAAGATGTTCAGTAAGATGGTTGATGCGTGCTGTTAAAAGTGCAATTTGCACCTCGGGCGAACCTGTGTCGCCTTCCTTGCGTCCGAATTTGGACATAATCTCGTTTTTGTTAATTGTTTCCATAACTTCCTCCGTTATCTTTTTTCGCCTGTTCCCGAGTAATGCGTCGGAGTTTTCGCAACACCAAGTGAACGGCACCGGATTAGACTATCACAGATTCAAAAAAAAGTAAATCATTTTTCAGCACATTAAATTACTTGACAATGCCGCACAAATGTGAACTTTTAAGGCATTATATCATGTCGCTCAAACAATTCAGAACAAAGCAAAGTCAGAAACAAAAAGCCGAGAAAAGCATTTCGTTGCATTAAGAATTAAAGATCTTCTTCTGTTAGTATTCGCTATTGCGCAGCAACTCAAAATAGCGAGCAATTTTTTTAATAGCCGGCCGCCGGTTTAGAAGCAGTTAATTTTCAGCGAAATTGAAATAAGCGTCCGATTATCTTGAAAGCATCAATTAATTTAATCATTACGAAAAACGCTTTCAGTTTCGTTAACAAAACGAAATTATGTTCAAATACGGGAATTATAAATAATTCTGTCACTAAAAAAGGCGTCTACGATGATTTTCTTGTAACGCTTACAAGTTTTAAATAAGCGCAACCGTTTTTTAGATAGAGAGAACAATTTCAGAAAGTTAATCTCTGTCCTGCCATTTTGTTGCGAATGTGTAGTCAACGGTTTTCGCCCATGTTCACTGTGTCAGATAATGATCCCTAATTGGCTAAAAAAATGAACTGTAGTTTAGATTAAAGTCTATACCAAGCCGGATTTACTGTGGTACAATACAATCGTGGAAGTTATTGTTGATGTTTCCGGAGTAACACTGGAAACCGAGAGACTGATTTTGCGCAGTTGGCGGGAAACTGATTTAGCGGATTTATATGAATATGCTTCTGTTGCCGGTGTAGGAGAAATGGCAGGCTGGCCGCACCACAAATCAATCGAAGAGTCGCAGAAAATTTTAGCCTTTTTTATTGCGCAAAAGAACGGCTTTGCACTGGAACTGAAAGAGAATAAAAAGGTAATAGGTTCGCTAAGTTTAATTAAATCTTGTGCGGACAACAAAAACGAATTTGCACATCTTAAAATTATGGAAGTAGGCTACGCTTTAAGCAAAAAATATTGGGGAAAAGGTTTAATGCCTGAAGCGGTTCTTGCCGCAGCAAAATTTGCATTTGAGGAACTGAAACTGGATGCTTTGACTTGTTCTCATTTTACATTTAATAATCAGTCCAGACGGGTGATAGAAAAGACGGGATTCAAATTTGTTAAGCAAAGCACATGGTACGCCGAGCAAATGCAGCAAACCTTTGAAACGATGAACTACATACTTTTGAAACCTTTATTTAAATAAGATTTCTTTTCTCATCAGCATTTCGTCGATACGGGAAATGTAACCGTCGATGTCTTTTACATTTGCTGCCCGTTCAATGCGGTTTTGACCGGGGAAAATCCGTTTGCTTATTGCGTTTGATCCGCAGGCGATTATACTTGCGGATTCCTCCATCATGTCAATGTTGTATTTACATTGTTTTTGCGGTTTGCAGTAACCTACATTCTCCAAGTTTCCAGAAACATATTTTTGGCGATATAAGTAGTACGGCGCATACCCGCTTTCCTCTAAAAATTTTCCGGCGAAATCTATCATTTTTTTAACTTCCTCTTCGTCCTTGACGACGGCCCCGCCTTCTTTTAATTTTGAACCGGCTTTTAAAGCCAGCGAATGTACCGTTATGTTTTCGGGATTCAAATTGACAGTTTCCGACAAACTGTAGCGGAAGTCTTCGAAAAATTCGTTGGGCAAACCTGCAATCAAATCCATGTTAATATTGAAGCAAAGTCTAGAAGAGGCATTGTAGTAATATACTATGTCATTAATAGTATGCTTTCTTCCAATTAAATCTAGTGTAGATTGCTTAAATGTCTGCGGATTTATCGAAATTCTGGTTACATTCTTATTCTTAAGCAGTTTTAACTTGTCCTCACTTAAACTGTCCGGCCGGCCGGCTTCGACTGTAGATTCACTCACATTAAAGCGCAATTCGTCCAGTATTCTCTCAAGTTGAATTAAAGAAAGCGCAGTCGGCGTACCCCCTCCTATATAAACGCTTGCAACTGTAAGTCCAAGTCTATTAACAAGTAATTTTGCATGTCGGATTTCCTTTATAAGCGCATCGGTATATTGTTCGGTTAAATGTCCGAATGTTTTCATGTCTCCCGTAACAAACGAGCAGTATGCGCATCTGGTCATACAAAACGGAATATTAACAAAGAAACCGACGGATTTCTCATCGGTATTGATAATGTCTTTTTGGTTTTGCAGTGTTTTAAGTGTAAGCGCAGTTTTTTCTTTCGTTACAAACAAATCTTTAGTGAATGTCAGTTCTGCATCCCTGCCCGCCTGTTCCAGTTCTCTTGCCAGTTTTGTAGGCCTTACTCCCGTTAGTGCGCCCCAAGGCATATCGGTTCCGGTCAACTCTTTAAGGCACTCGTAGATGCAGAGTTTTGAAATGCGTTTAGTGTACCGTTTTTTCTCAATCTCAGTCCAAGCAGGATGCATTTCCAACCGCTTTAGCGCAGAAATTTTTTGCGTGCGGCAAGTATAGACTTCAATGCCGTTTAATTCTTCCGTGTTGAAAAACAAATCGCAGTTTTCTTTATCGGAGCACAATTCAAAAACTTCGTTTGGATAAAAAAGGCGGATGACATCCAAAATGTCATTTGCAAACTTTGTGTTTAAAAGTATTTTCATATAATTAGAATTTTAAATAAGGATTAAATTTTCGTTCCGCATCCAGCGTGCTGCTTTCCATGTGTCCGGGATAGACTTTGTAATCCCCGCTTAAAGCGCAAAGTTTTTTAAGGCTTTGTTCCATCTGTTCGTCACTGCCATCCTCAAAGTCAGTTCTTCCCACATTGTTTTTAAACAGCGTGTCGCCGCTAAAAAGGCAATTCTCTATCAAGTAGCAAACGCTGCCGCAGGAATGTCCGGGAGTGTGAATTACTTTTACTTTAAAATCCCCGAATGTCAGCGTTTCACCGTCGGCGGCATTGTGAGTGATGAAAGAATACCGCTGCGGACTAAGTTTAATTTTCTTGCCGTTGTCCGCCAGGTTCCCGTAAACCGGCAAAGGAAAGTGTTCTCGAAATTTTGTTATGCCGAATGTGTGGTCGAAATGTCCGTGAGTTACAAGAATAGCAAGCGGCGTCAGTCCCCTGCTGCTTACAAACTCCGCAACCTTGCCGCCGGTATGTTCGGCAATATCAATAACAAGACACTCTTTTTTTTCATTTTGAACAATGTAACAATTTGTTTTTACCATTCCGCCGACTACGGCGTCTACATTAATCATTATCTTCTCCGGTTAAATTTTTACACGGTACACATTAAGCGTACTCGGATGACTGCGCATTTTGTCAATAAGTTTTGTAAGTTGGTTTTGGCTCTCAATTTCAACTGTAATTTGCGCTTCTATATTGTGATTTTTATTTTTTTTAGCGTTCATCGCCAAAATCGGAATGTTAAAATTTGTAATCATTTTAGTAATTTCCATCGTAAATGAACCCTTGTCTTCTGCGGTAATATGCAAACTTACCGGGAATTTACCGAACAGAGTCTCCGACCAATCCGCCGCAATCATTCTTGCTTTTTCCAAATGATTTAATGCTTGGCAATCGGCAAGATGAATAGTAATTCCCCTGCCGTGCGAAATGTAACCGACAATATCGTCGCCGGGTACAGGCGAGCAGCATTTTGAAAAGCGCACCAGTAAGTCGTCAAAGCCCTTAATAACTACTTGGTTTTCTTTTCTGGATACTTTTTGCGTGTCGGAACTTTGAGCAAGTTTCTTCTCCGAATGCTGCCGGTAGTATTCTGTAAGTTTAAACAAAATTTGGTTTGTAGTTATGCTGCCGTAACCGACTGCCGCATACATTTCATCCATATTGTTAAACGCATATCTTTGAGAAATGCCTTCAAAGGAATCCTTTGTGAGTAGTTGCGCAAGAGACATGCCCTTGTTTTTCGCCTCTCTCTCAAGCATGGCCTTGCCCGATTTAATGTTTTCATCTTTGAGTTCGCGTTTAAAAAATTGACGAATTTTATTTCTTGTGCTTGAAGAAGCGACAAACCTAAGCCAATCCCTTGAAGGACCTTTCGAGTTGCTTGATGTAAGTATTTCCACCACATCGCCGTCTTCAAGTTTTTGCTCCAAGGGAACGATTCTGCCGTTAACTTTTGCGCCCACGCATTTGTTGCCTACTTCGCTGTGAACGGCGTAGGCAAAATCTACAGTTGTTGCGGCCTTAGGCAGACTTTTAACCGCACCTTTAGGCGTAAAAACAAAAACCTCATCGGCAATAGAAATATCATGTTTAAGCGTGTTCAAAAAGGCACGGGAGTCGCTTTCGGCCTCATTCGCAAGTATATCGCTTATCCAATCGACTTTCTTACTAAGCGCTGTATTGCCTGCGTCCTCTTTGTATTTCCAGTGTGCGGCAATACCGTATTCCGCAATTTTGTTCATTTCTTCGGTGCGGATTTGAATTTCAAACTGTGCGCCGAAATTTGTTACGACAGTGGTATGCAGCGACTGGTATAAATTGGCTTTCGGAACTGCGATATAGTCTTTAATCCTTCCCGGCAACGGCTTCCATTTTGCATGTATGCCGCCAAGCACATTGTAACAATCTTTAACCGTATCGACAATTACCCGCACGGCAATTAAATCATAAATTTCGTCAAGCGTTACATTTTGCTTAATCATTTTGCGGTTTATGCTTTGCAAATGCTTCGCACGGCCGAACACGCGTCCTTTAACGCCAAGTTCACACAAAAGCCCTTTGAGTTCGTAAATGAGCATTTCGGTGAGTTCCTGCCTCTCCTCCTGCTTCATTTTAATGTTTTCCAGCAGGTAATTGTATGCGTCGGGGTCTAAATACTTCAGGCATAAATCTTCAAGTTCGCATTTAATTTGAGAAATACCCAATCTTCCGGCAAGCGGTGCAAAAATTTCCTGCGTCTCGCTTGCCATTGCTATCTGCCTGTTGTGCGACAGATATTGAAGCGAGCGCATATTGTGAAGCCTGTCCGCAAGTTTAATAATAACTATTCTCGAGTCTTTAGCCATAGCGAAGAACATTTTTCTTATGTTTTCCGCTTGCTCTTCCTCTTTGCTGCTAAATGAAAGTTTTTTCAGTTTGGTAACGCCTTGCACCATTTCTAAAACTTCTGCGCCGAACTCGGTTTTAATTGCTTGGTCGGTAACATCTGTGTCCTCAAGTGTGTCGTGCAGCAACCCTGCGCAAACGGTTTGCGCATCCATACCAAGGTCAATCAAAATATCCGCTACAATACAAGGATGAGTTATGAACGGCCTGCCGGATGCCCTCAATTGTCCCTCGTGCGCTTTAGATGCTACCTCAAAAGCACGCATGATAATTTCCGTATCATCCGGGTAATAATGTCTGATTTTAGCCATCAGATTTTCAATTGTAAATTTAGCGGATTCTGAAGTCATATAACACCATTTGCGTCAATTTGGTTAAACTACGCAAAAAATAGTATGTTTGTATTACACCATTTTGTATCAAAACTCAATTATTTGCAACTAATTTATACAAACCCGAATTTGCAAGTTCAGTATTAGTATCATTTATTATGTTAATTGCGAACGGTAAAGCGGTAATCTTAATCAATTCTAATTCTTCAAAAATTTTGACCGCTGTTAAAAATTGTGGATATGTAATCTCAAACAATGAAAGTTTGGTATATGCCTCGTTCAAATTCAGATAATTCTTTTTTCCCGAACCAAATGCACGGTAAACGGCGGCACACAAATCCCTGCTTATTTTTTGCGAATAAAGAAACGAAGGAGCATCGTCGATGGTATCCAGTGTGAAAACATTGTGATGGCTGAGATTAAAGCCGCACTGCTCACCGTATTTGCCGCAGCAAGCAACTACCGCACGAAATCCTGACAAGTCGCAATTTGAATGCGGAGAAATTAACACAGTGTTTTCCTTTGCCGAGAACGGGTAAAAAAAGTCCAGATAACATTTTTGTAGTATCGGAAAAATGTCGCTTTTTTCAAATTCTTCATAACTGTTGAAGACAAAACATACGCCTCCGTCCGCCAACAATTTTTCACACCTTTCTTTTGTGATTTTCTTAGAACGGTTATGATTTCCAAAATCAATCCTGCTAAGATAGTTTTCTAAATAGATGTTATCCAGTTTTAATGACGGAAGTACTGCTAAATTTTGAAGCAGCAGTGAGATTTTGTTAGTATAAGCATCCTTTTCCGGCGTTACCAGGCACTCAAATCTGCATCCTGCGGCAAGCGCAGCGTAGAAATTTTTAAAGTTGTAAAAACCTTTAATTTCTGCGCCGTTGTCAGTAATAATTTTTATGTGATTCTTTTCTTTGCCGAACAAAACAGCATTCTTTGCGGTAAACTCCCCTCTCAGCACCACCTCATCGCTGGGCATTATCGGTTCGAAACTTTTCAGTTGGTTAAAAAATTTGTCAGACAAATGAAATTCCGAAAACTCCGCATCGAAAAGTTTAACTGCCGTGCCGCTGTAACTCGCACCAACTTCATTCTCCCAAAATGCATTTGTGAAACCTTCAAATTTTTCCGGTAAAAGCGCAATCCCCACCGAAGCCTTATGCCCGCCGAAACGGATAAGATACTCTGAAACGGAAGAAACAACCGCAAGCAAATCATGCCCCGCAACAGTCCGCATAGAGCCAACAAGTTTGCCGTTCTCCGTCGTAAACACGCCTGCAGGCACGCCGAACAAGTCGACAAGACGGTTGCATACAATACCGAGCATTCCGGGTTTCCAGTCACCTTTAACGAAAATTGCTCTGTGCGTATCGGCATTATTATCGGCAATTTGCTTAAGTGCCTGTTCAAGAGTTACATCCGTAAGTTGCCGTCTTGTATCGTTAATATCAAAAAGTTTGACGGCGAGTTGTCTTGCTTCCTGCCTGCTTGCGGATGTTAACAATTTGAAAGCGATTAGCGGATCGTCCACTCTGCCGGCAGCATTAAGTTTAGGACAGATTTTAAGCGCAAGTGCGGCACAATCCGGTGCGTCTAATTTGTGTGCGTCTAAAAGCGCCTTAAGCCCCGTGTTGTTCACATTTTGAAAACCTATGTTTACTATTGCCCTGTTTTCCCCGGTCAAAGGCATTATATCGCCGATAATTCCCAATGCCGCCAAATCGCAGTATTGAATTGCCGTTTCCTCATCGGACAGTGCTTGAACAAGTTTAAGCGCAACAGCCGAACCTGACAAATCTTTAATAGGATAGCCTTTTTTAGGATTAATGCAAATACAGTCCGGCAGCGCATCGCAAATTTCGTGATGGTCTGTAACGATAACCTCGCTTTTAAGCGTTTCCTTTACAAAGCGGACTTCCTCAAATCCGGTGATGCCGCAATCCACAGTAAGCAGCAAATCAAAATGTTTTTGCTTAAACAATTTATTTAAACTCTCAAGATTTAGTCCATAGCCTTCATTCCTGTTAGGCAGATGCACGCATACATCGTCATATTCCCTGTCATGAAAAAAGTTGTAGAGCAACGCTGCGGCGGAAATTCCGTCTGCATCGTAGTCGCCATAAATTAGTATACTGCCGCCGGATGCAATGACCTCGGAAATCTTAACTGCCGCCTTATCCATGTCATCAAGCAGAAACGGGTCAAGCAGTACTCCGTTTCCGGGCGGAAAAAATTCATGAAAATTGCTTTTATTAACTTTAAATTTTTTCAGCAGAAATTTAGACTCGTCGCCAAATCCTAATTCTGATGCCGCTAAATCAATTTCGCCGTCATCTGATTCAAATTTTCTTTGAACAAATTTCTCTCTCATATATTATAAAAAAGCCCCCGCATTGGAAGGCTTTTTAAACTCAAGGGTATGACTTATTTGGTTTCTTGCGTAACCTTCTGCTTAGTCCTGGTTGTGCTGCGTTTAAACTTGAGTGCACCCCAAACAGGAGGAAGAATAAACAATGAACAGAATGCCGCTGCAATTACGCCTGCCGCAACAGCGCAGGCAAATGCGCCTGTAAAGATTGTTCCTACGAGTGCGAGCGTAATTGTTGCAAGTAAAACTATTGCCGTCAAAATACCGACAACCGGCACGGTTTTTGATGTAACTGCCGCAACATCCTCACCTTCTTTGTCAAGGCTCCGCATTTGGTTAAGAGTGTAAGCGGTTGTAATAATCGAGTAGAATACTGCAATCAAAAGCGCAACGGCAAAAGATGTTTGCAGATGTGCGGAGAATATCACTGCGAATACGATTGAGAGCGCAACGGTAAAGATTAATGAAATGACGCTGTTAATAATAACCGAAAGCGCGCATCTGATACCGTTAAGGAATTTATTATTCTCAAAGCCGAATTGGAAAAATCTAATTCCGCAGTAAATTGCTGCAGCCAGCAGTCCGACTCCGGCACAAAGTCCGCACCATAATAATGTGTTGACACTTGCGCCTGAAACACTGAACAGGTAAAAATTTGCCTCCTTTACAAAGAAAGGCGAGGTTTCGAGATCAATTTCTGCGTTGCGTTCCGTAATAACAGAATTAGCGATGCTTGTTACAGTTTTAATGCTGGCGAAGTTAAAGTTGCTACCCAGTTTCTGGGTAAGCGTCTGCTTTTGGGCGTCGCTAAGTTCGCCGTCTCCCTTAACCACTAAAACCTGCAACGCCTTAAAAGTTGCGTTGTCGATTGATTTGCCGCCAATTTTTGACGGGAAGGAAAACTCTAATCCGTATATATTTTCCGCTAAAACCAATTTACTGGAACTGACGGATTTAAAACCGAGTTTATTTAACATATCCGATAAATCATCGTGAAGTTTTTCATACTCGGCTTCGGCTATACTGTCAGAGTACACTACTTTGAGTCCGGTGCCGCCGGTGAAATCTGTGCCGAAACCGCCTATCAGCAGTCCTAGCAATGTGCCTATTACCACTATCGCGCATATAATCGCAATCGAAATTTTAAAGTTAAGTTTCAAATTCTTCATTTTGAGCGTCCACCTTTAACAGAGGCGTTAGGAGTAAGATTGAACAGTTTCAGGTTGTCGGAGTAAACTGCGCCAAGCAAACCGACAAACAAACGGGTAAGGAATAGCGACGATGCCGCCGAAGCAATTATGCTTACAAACAGCATGGAAGCAAGTCCGAAAAATGAAGCGGGCGAAAATATCCACAATCCGACCGAAAACAGGAACGCAACCGCACAAACATCCACAACCGTCATTGCCGCCGCCTTAAATCCTTCTTCTATGGAACGCTTGAACGATTTTCCTTCATCAGTGTACTTTGCCGTAACAGACGACAGCAAAAAGATATTAAAACCACAAGTCAAACAAAGCCCGATTAACAGTCCTATTCCTGATGCAAGCGTTACTTGAATAAAAGGCAGTAAGGATAACGCAACCAAGGTAACTCCGGCAAAGCCCAGTAACGAGAGAGCAGCGCCTACGCCGAACATACGGAATTTGATTATCATGAAAGTGATTGCCGCAACAAGAACAACGGCTAAAATTATCATTATTGCAAGATAAACGCCGTCCCCGGCAAAATTTCCCGTCTCAAAACTTTCCGAAGCGGATGTTTTATTAAAGGTAAGGTCGTAAAATCCGTTATTAACAAATGCGTGGAAACTTGACGCCGGCTCTTGATCTTCAAAAGTTAATGTAAGACGGCTGCTTTTGATAATGCTTTGCACGGAATAAGTTGCCTTTGATTCACCGTCAATCATAAAGTGCAATTGTGAACCGAGAAGTTTTTCCGAGCGCTCTTTTAACGCCTTTACACCTTTGGAATTGAAAGTAACCTCAACCTGCCAACCGCCATTGTACACAATCTTTGTGCCTTTAACATTGTCTCCTGCAAGGATGTCATTACCGTTATCATCTTTAACTTTAACTTCTTTACCTTCGGCATCCCGTTCTCTGATTTCCAGTTTGCCTGCGCTGCCGAAAAATGTGTTGTAGTATTCCAATGCACTGTGGGCGTCAACATTGTTGGCAAACCGCTCAGGCAAGTATGCCGTTTTAACAATCATGCCGTACGAACCGTCGCCGTTGTCAGCGGCAGCAACGAACGCCTCTCTAAAACCGAAGTCTTTTGCCCGCTTGTAAATAACATCTACGGCTACCGACAATTTAGAGATAATTTCATCATGGGTCAAATCCTCAATACTGTCCTTTTCAACAACATAGTAGGAAACTGCACCGCCGTTAAAATCTGCGCCCCGTGTTAACGCTGCCGCAGGAGATTTGAAATCATTGTAGCCGATGCCAATACTTGGGAAAATACTGAATGCAAAAATACATATAACCGCTACGCCCAAAATTATCAG